>JAVTVY010033208.1:0-154574 GCA_036873755.1 Hanleya hanleyi | reverse complement strand
CCACTTGGGTCCAATTATATAAGCTGATTGTCTCTTACATGTATGTTCCATGGTATACAGGGTCAATTATAGTGATATATGTACATTTATCCCAAGGCCATAATAACTTTTGTAAGGCCAACCTTTTCACAGCAGCTAGCAAATGCTACTAGGCGATATTTTACACCTAGCGTTGATGTGTATGAGACAAGTTAGAAGTGAGACCACCAACTTTCAATGAAGTTGAAGTTCATGATCTGTGTGTGTACACTTGGAAACCTGGAAATTCCTGGAGTTTATATTAACAATTTCCAGGCCTTGAAAGTACTTGACATTTTAGATTTTTTGTCTGACAGTCCTGGAAAAAATCTTATTATTTTGTTGGTTACGCAGAGTTCGAATTTGGCACCTGTCCGTCAGTCCGAGACTGGTAAAAAATCAAACGGACTGATGTGAGTGACTGAACAAGTCCGTCGGACTGGTAAAAAAAAAGCTCTCAGTTCATTGTGTAAACTATTTCTCTGGATATATCCGCACAATTTGTAAAGAATGAAAAACGAAATGTCTGTTTTCAGTTACCCGACCAAGTCTAAATATATCGTGGGAGTCTAAAACAATTTCCAGCAAATTCCAACGAAATCATGCACGGCCGCGTTTTACGACAACAACAACCGTAAAGCGGTGCGAATACTGTCAGCATACCGTAAAGTGTGACTGTAATGCAGCATGGCAATGCAGGTTGGCGATCAGCACTATAAATACGCTTCAGTCGACCTGATCATGTTTACCAGGACAATTTTAAACATAGTCTCCATCAACTTCGAAAGAAATCTACAGATTTTTTGGCTTGAAATGGCGTTTGTTGAAGCAGTGTTTTTCGCGATGACACGTGCAGTCAAAGTCGCCGTCAAAGTCTAGCCGACGGGGTTTGTCGTCTGTGATTATCTTCACACGCGCTCAAGAAATTCAAGAAATGCACAGTTATTAATTTCTTATTTAGTAGAGCATAGAGCACAAAATATTCATGATGACAAATGTTCCCACATCATCTTTTATTTAATATTAACGGACTAGTAAAAATATTTGCGGACTGGTTACATTTTTGGCTCACCAGTCCGGCGGACTGGTTCAAATTTTTCTTAAATTCGAACGCTGTTACGTTAATGTATGCCATTTGCAAGCATTCAAGTATTGAGAATGCAAGAATTTCTGTGTATGTTATGCTTGAAAGGGGCTTGAAAATCCTGGAAAAAAAAGTTGATTTAGGTCCTTGAAAATCATGGAAAAATATTTTTAAAGAAGACTGGGAACCATCATGATAGCTTATTGAGCAGCTTATTGAAATCCCATCTATTTCATAGCCTAGGGTGTTTACGATGGAACAAAATGAGAGAACCGGCCTGTTCTGAAATTTAGAAGTTGATTTTGTTGCATGGCATGACGTGTGTATATCTGGTGATAGCATACCTCAGAGGACCTGGCGGAAAGGTCTGCAATGTTAGATCAGATCAGCTGTTGTATTTAGTCATTATATGAGATCCCGGAGTTATCTGGATAAACTCACCAACCACATACCAGCACAAGTTTACAATCTCGGCTTTTAGCAAAACTGGTTTGAGGCCAACATCCACAACACTGGATCCTTTGGTATTGGCATTATATATCAAGCATCCAGCGCCCATTATTTTTATGAGCTGCTTCATTTAGGCATCAACCCTATCTGTAACAGGTACTGGGGGCCATATAACATAACATGATGTGTTTAGGAATGTCCATTACATCAATGCCATCAGGAAATGGGTTGACGAAAAGTGGTTTCAGCATCAACAGTTTACGCTCGTCTCTTGCTTCTGATTAATTATATCATTTCTGTTCATGTCCTCGGTCTCCTGTTTTCTTAACGAACTTTGATTTCCTGTGGTTTCCATGCAGTTTTTGCTGAGACAGGAGGACAGATGTGTTTATAGAAGTCCACACTCAACGTATCATCATCGAAACAGACCCCGACAGTTTTATCCTGAACCACCCAGAATGCTGTTAAAGATGATTTATCAGCAAATCTAAACATCTGGATGAAGATGATTTTAAATACATCGAATAGTTGAGCTTAAAATGTAGAGCTGCACTTTCTGTGCTCATGAAGGTGCACACACAAAACATGATTTTTGATCTGCTAATTATCATTGATGGTACATACTCATTCTTCCACTGACTGGTATTGCGATTAATTCTGACATCTCCAGTTCACCATGCTAGGTATTACATGGTCAACTCAGCCTGAAATCTCTTCATTATTAATGAGATTTTGAAGCTGGGTGATGAAAAGTGACATAAAAATATTAACTTGCCGGGGCGGGATATTGACTGCATGTAACATGAACTGACATCTCAGGGGCCGATTCACCAATTCTGGCTCAGCCGGCAGTTCATTGGTTTTTCGATAAAAACATTGATTTCCGCTCAAGCTTTTTCAATGGGCCTTGGCAGTGTGAAATGTATGAAGGACTGGCCCTTGAATAGTCCAGCGATAGGTTTGAATGCTGCTCTGATGGTGACCACTTTACGGACTGTTACTACCACTCACCCTTCTTTCTTTCCGCTGATAGGGACGAGGTTGTCTAATTCAAATACAGCCTTCGTATTATCGCTTAATGCAGGTTCGGTTTTAAACCTGATTATCGGTACACTATGGAGGGACTGGAGGCTACAGACGCGACTGATGATGTCAGTTGGTGCATGCGTTGATGAGATCTGATCACTCAAACATGGAATTGAAATTTTTCAATCAGCGCCTTGAGATTGATTTCATTTAGAACTCAGCAATGAGGCTGTTAATTCTATTTGAGCTGACTTTGATCGACAGATAAATTTATTTGATTTCCAAAATGGCAGATGTTTGTCAAATCGATGCTTTAATCATGAGATTGCATGTTTTCTCTGTGGAGATTTTCTGTACGGGGAAAGGTCCACTTCTCAAATACTTTCATCCTGACTTGCAGTTTAATAATTCTGATTTTTAGGAAACCCTACACGTAATAATTAGGTGCAAATATGACAGAAAATGAACAAGACGATTATCCTTAAAATAACATACACACATAGACGTAACTAAAGCAGCGAAGATATTGGATATGTACATGTGTATTCTCCATTGCAACTTTGGGGGGAAGTTTTGAGACTCTGAAATTTAACTGAAAAGCTGTCAAATGACTATCTTATAACCATGCATAATTCACTACGCACTGCTGTTACCACTCCACTAAAGATTAGCTCTAATGTAATTAAGATGACCATATATGGGCACTCGGGATTCTAAGCTGACCCATTCCATAATGCAGATAGTATTTCCTATAGTGGTTTGACAAGAGTAGGCAACAAGAGTAGGATTAAAAATGAATTAGACTGAGAAGACGTGTGGCACAGGTGTTGGCAAGTCTCTCACTTGATACGGCTTTTAGAATCGTCCAGGGACAGAATGAGTTGACTTGGAAAATGGCTGGGATCAGTCCACCAGCAGGCGTCAAATTCACCGTTGAGTTATGGCGCCGAGAGCGTATGGTTTCCTCGGCATCCTCTCGGCACAAAGCGTTCGTGGCCTATCAGGGATATTGCTCTTGCGAGCTAATCATCCTTGGCAGCGCTGACTTCACTGATCAATAATCCAAGAATTATAGCTTCCTGCAAAGTCCTACTGAAACTACGTACCACACGCCTGACCTGGGCATTCCAAGGTCTCTTTTATGATCTGCCTGATGGCTATAAGACTGCCAGAAATTGCTACCAGTGTCAACAATTTACACCCCTTTTAGAGGGTCTGAGTGGGAAACTAGTGTTGCCTCCGAGATTCCTGAACACCATAGATCAATAGTTTCTTTTAGAGTTTTTATGGTCAGTAGGTAATAAATCTCTATTACAGTCATTGTGTCTCTGAGACTGCCTGTCCGGATCCTACGGTTCCTGGAAGTCTTGGAGACCAATTTCCATCCATCTGTTGGGAAGTGCTAAGCCACCAAGGCAATACTTTGTAAGCTCAGAGCTGGGGATCGACGCCACTGACCCTCATGTTTGCATTCCCTAATAAGTACCTGCCACATCGGAAATTAATCTTCGCGTAAAGTCATATGGCGATTCCGTGCAACGGATACTCAATAGCTAAGATACCGTGCTCTTCTTCCAGTTTCCTGTGCTGGTTTCCATTTTGCTCAGTCTAAAGATTTCAGTATGCCTCAGACTACATCATCCTGTCGGGTCTTCATTACCTTGTTTTGCCCTCGGCGAAATGTCTGGTTTTATCTGATAGATTAAACCAATACCAACCATGCAGACTGAAGAACATTGCATAATTCTGTAGATATTTAATCAAGAGATTTTCTATTAAACCATACATGCTCTTATTATTATCTTAGATACATGTACATAACATTTCATTTGACATGAAAATGAACCAGAATGGGCAAGATGGCATATTGTCCCATTGTCCCTGCCTATGCTTTACTGTGGTCAAGAGGGACATACTTACCTGTAGGTAATAGCACCTAGTGTGATAATGTTTTATTGTTTTAACACTGACAATAAACAAACTATCTTGCCTTGCTTATATCTGGCATTTTGAGTAAACTTACAGGATGTATCAGTCTCTCAGTTTCAATGAGAGTGATCACTCTTGGTCTCCATCCTAAGTTCTCCTCCAGGAGAGCTTTTTATCACTCTTCTCAAAACTGCCAGTGCAGTGTAGAGTTATACTGGCGAGAGTGACCAGTCTTGCACCATTCGCGCAAAACAGATTTGACACACATCACAGATTTTACACACATAAAGAGACTGATGTTGAATTGGAAATAACATCTGATGTTGGTGCTCTTTTACACTTAAATAGCAAGAGATCAATCAGCCAATCACAGTGTGATTTACTCCAGGCATCGCAGTATGTTGTCTACTGCAGCATGTTGGATGTACATGTAGATGCCTGAAATAGAGAGTGCAAACAAATCACGCTCAATTTTTTTTTGTAAACTCGCCAGCTGATTGGCCAAGCAAACTGTTTCAGAATCTCAGAGTCTCTATGAGAATGCACAAGTTTTCTGCTGCACTGAGTTCAGATGGTATTTCTGTAATCCTATAATTACAAGTATGGCAATGTAAAATATTGAACCTGTATGGTAACCCATACGAGCTACACACATTGAGAGACCTGTTAAGTATGTCCGCTGTTGGTGGTTTAAAGTACTTAACTTCTTCAATAATGTGAGTTGTTGTATTCATAATTGTGTAATATGAGGAAAAACAAAGAAATAAGTATAGGTTGATGTTTATTTTTTAGCTTTGGACAATGTTAAGTGGACATGCTCGGTTTGATAACCGAGAAAAGGGAACATCCCTGGTTTTGAAGCATATTCATGAAAAAATCATATAAATAGTATTTAACTTTTTCTTATATTCTAACTGTTTGAAGATATCACATTATCTTATCAAAATTTATCAAATTGGGTGGATGTTGCTTTGCAATATTCTTGGCTGAAAGACTTTTAAACGAAATCCGTATCTCTCAACCTAAGAAGGGGAGATAACCTACTATGAAGAACAGGCAAAAACGTGGAAAATGGTGGCCAAAGCCCAAAATCACCAGCGGACTACCTTAAACCAAAAGTATTCAATTGATTGAAGCTAAAGCTCTCTGTTACTGTTTTCTCTGTCAGCATTGGTGAACCTAGGGCAAATACACATGTACGTATTCATCACATTTATAGACTTCATCTTCTCTGGACTCTATAATATCCCTGGGGATTGTTTTTATCAAATTTTCCAGCCCGGCCTGGCTCCAACGATATATAGAAACTATCTCCACCGCCTCTTATCTACTCAGCTCTTATAGCACATCAATGAATTCCTTCTGTTCGGCTATCTTGTTATAACTCTGCGCCGCTGATATTTGCGGTAATCTACACAAAAGCCGCTTGTGGAATGGTATAATAATACAAATAGAATGCTTCTGGCTTGGTTAAACTCCTGCCTATGAATGGGGTATCAACTCGGCAGGGTCTATGTATGGTTATCGGAACATTGAAGATAAATGCTGTATTCCGGTATCCTGTTATCTGGCCATTTCCTTAATTGGATAGGCCTTGTAATCATACATTTGCCTGTTGTGTAAACCGTATCCATTGATATGCTCCTGTGTTCCGTTTTCTCTTCCTCATAGTTAGGAAAATAATGATTAAGGAAACAATAAAATGATGTACTATTTTAGAGTAATGATTTGCAGAATTAACCATGGCAATCAGCAAACCGTAGTAAGTTTGCCTCAGTCAGGCCATTGTCACTTCATTAGTTGTTTAGCATGACCAGGCCTCATCTCTTTTTTGAGGGCAAATAATTAAAATAGAGGAGGGATTTACATTTTCATGAGTAAAATTTACTCATTTTCTTCATTTTCGTATACAATTTAATAATTAATAATAAATAATTATAGCATCTAGCATGTATATTTAAAAAATGAAGGTCATGCTAAACAACCAATTCACTGGCAATGGCCTCATTTATAATATTGTGTTAAATGGGGAATACATGTATCTCAAAATGGCCAGAATTTTTGCCGCAACAGGAATACTAATTGTGGGAGCTGTTTTGATATATGAATGTGGATGAGATGATTATACATCTGGATAGCCTTGCTTGTGATTCAGTTTCAGAGGTGTTTATTTTAGGGTTCATACTTCTCCTGGAAAGCCTTTAAAAGTCCAGGAATTTAAATGCTAACCTGGAAGTCCTGGAAAATGCTTAAAAATAAAGTAACTTGTGAAAACACTACACTTCCGTCTTTGAGAGAATTAGCAATCTGATGTACATTACTGTGCCAAAATTTGTTCTTGAAATTCATTAATTTGCTCACCTTTATTGTGAGTTATTGTAGTAAAGACTCCTGGAAAATTAAAATTATTGACCTGGCAAGTCCTGGAAAACTCCTTGATTTATTTTCCTGCTGTAGGTGTATGAACCCTGTTATTAGGATGCCCATGGTCATAAACTTTGTGGAGGGGTATCCAATGTTGGTTTTCTACCTTAGCCCCAACACTTTCAGAAAGCTTTACGAAAAGATGTTCTCCTACACACTTTTATGGCATTGAATCATGCGTGGACTCTTTAGAAGAGGCTGATTTCATTGGAGTTTTTACCCCTCGGCCAAATTTGGCCTAGGGGTATTGTCGTCATCATGTACGTCCGTCCGTCCGTTACCGCGATATCTACAGAACCGTTTCATGCATGGCAACCAAACTTGGTACATCTATTTATCTTCACGTAAATCAGAAGCCTATCGAAAATGAGTCATCTTGGACAATATTTTGCAGAGTTATGCCCCTTTTTACAAATAAAAATCCATTTATGATTTGTTATTGTGATAATTTCAGAACCGTTCCATATACAACATCCTAACGTGATACAGTTGTTTCTCTTGACCTGAACTAGGTGCCTATCAAAAATGAGTTGTGTCGGAAAGTATTTTGCAGAGTTATGCCCCTTGTCTAATAAAATCCGTTACCGCGATATCTACAGAACCGTTTCATGCATGGCAACCAAACTTGTTACATCTATTTATCTTCACGTAAATCAGAAGCCTATCGAAAATGAGTCATCTCGGACAATATTTTGCAGAGTTATGCCCCTTTTTACAAATAAAAATCCATTTATGATTTGTTATTGTGATAATTTCAGAACCGTTCCATATACAACATCCTAATGTGATACAGTTGTTTCTCTTGACCTGAACTAGATGCCTATCGAAAATGAGTCGTGTCAGAAAGTATTTTGCAGAGTTATGCCCCTTGTCTAACAAAATCCACTAATTCCTATGTTAAGTTTGCATATTATTTCTATTATCATGTTAGTATACTATCACATTTATTTATTGATTGGATGACTGATTTATTCATTTATTCTCTTAGACAATGCAAAGAATGCTTGCAAATCTGTTTTGAAAATGACATACATGTGCCATTTAGTAGACATGTACTGTATTTATCTAGCCATGTGTACTGTTGTTTTGGTGAGACATCGATACAGCTCTTTCAATTTATTCAAGAAACAAATTAATTTAAGGGGAGGAAAACTTTTTTTTTTTCAAGGAAAGTACACTTACAATACCATGGGTAAATATTTCTTCCCACAAGCCAATCAGTTGGTAGAGACACCCTTATTATAATAGCTGGGGTTCAGAGCCGAGGGGTTTGGATAGCGCAGCTTCATGTTTTTTTATGAACAAAAGTTCAAATCATCATAAGTCAATGAAAGCAGTCTTACGGATCGAATTTTGAGCCCCATTATTTATTCCGCTCAGCAGTGACTATCCAAACGTTCAAAGTTGGCCTACATGTACATGTATTCATTATGAAATTTTCAATGTAGTTTGCAGTATTTTCACTATTTACTAAACAGTTCTGACGCCTGATCTTGTTTATATAAAGGAATTAATTTATACTCTTGAGAAAAACAAGCTCTAGATGCTGGTTTCCAGGAAACTAGAATTAAGATATTAGTTGAGCAGATATAGAGATCAGGGTTAAGATGTTATCAAGGGATCAGTTTATATTTATTTAAGAATAAGTCAAAACCAGGCTTTATGAGGGTCCATGTTTGTTATTTTCCCTGGGCGATAATGCTTTTAGCAGAGGGGCTGTGGTAACACCAATATTATAGCTTTACCACCTTTGGCCTTGAGTTCTGTCTGCCATAATCTGGCCAACTCTATCATGAACTCTTACTAATCTCCTATGAGTAGTGAGTGATTCTGCAACGAGTCTCTCCTCAGTTCACTGGCTAACTGAGTTAGTACATTTTGGTCAGTGAACATGCTAGGTGGTGATTTGAAGTTCAAATCATCATAAGTCAATGAAAGCAATCTTACGGATCGAATTTTAGCCCCATTATTTATTTCTCCTCAGCAGTGACCAATCAAATGTATATGGGCCTGAGGTGAACGTGTGGTGAGACATTCAGCCTACCAGTGTTGTAATGGTACCTGTCATTCCTGCAATATAATTGGATGCAATTGCAAACCTAAAAGTACGACATAAAGTGCTTTATGAGGCAAGCCACATCTAACATCTCTATGCATCAGATGAAAATTTCTTCACTGATTCAGTTTGATGCCTGATTCAATGATATTTGACCACAGTCCTGTGTTTTGCTTTTGCACTAAGACATGTTCATCATAATACTGTATTTGTACATACATCTTTGCTTTGATATCTCCAGATTGTGGCTTCTATCCTTTTATTATCATCATGCAGTTTGGGAGAGGATCGAGAAATAGGAAGATCCGCACCCACTGCTTTATAAGCATATTCCTAATGTGAAGCCAGGCCTGATACAGCAGACTCCACAATGACACTGTGTATTCTGTAATTTCCTTGGACCCGTCACTTCAAAGCCTTACCACACAGAGAATCCAATTGGTAAAGTGACAGCTGTTGAGAGCTGGTGTCATCAGAAGGTGGTATACCACTACTGAGAGACTGTACTGTCCGGGGTCTGGACCTGGCACTTCCAGTCTGCCTCCCAAACCTCTTCTATTCACCCTGGTCAAAGGGTGTACAGCCTTTGATCATCTGATATATGTCTGGAGGTTATATCAAATAACTCCCACATCACAACAACAACATGAAGAGGTCTGGTCTAGATGCCAGGCAATTTGATATATTAGTCTGGAAGGCCTAATCCTGGTGGTAAGGGATCAGCAAGGCTATCTGATATATTGCTGTGAAACTTTAATCATGATGGTATCAGGGCCACAGAAATGAAAACAAAAAAGATCATACAACATGGACATAATAGTTGCATGAGAACACTAGAAAATGTATGTCAAATATTGGAAAAATGTTGTGCCCAAGTTGGAATATCATGCCAATATTTGACATACATTGCCTCGTCTCTATCATATATCTGTTTTATCCAATGATTGTCAGAGCTTGGGTGAGGCACCCAACCTTTTTTGACCTAATCCAGGAAAATAAGGTCAGCCATCGTGTATTTGAAATACATGTACACCATACATGTATATGCGATACCTTTAATACACCACATGTAACTTGTGTAGTGACTATGTTACAAGGAAACAATCAAAGAAAATTGGATAATTTATTGGAGAACTTAGGTGTTAAGAGAATTGTGGGAGTTACGACCAGGAATAATTTGAACTCATTGATATTACATTTGGTCATTATTGTAGTAACTGCAATGAAATTCTTTTTGGCAACATTGCTACAGATGGAATTGTAAAAAGAAGTCCTAGTTAGCTTTCGGACTCTACTCAAAATAGTTATGCTTTATGGTAGAATCACATAGTGTACAGATTCATTATCTTGACAACAAATATTCCTTCAGTTTGCCATGAAGTTTAAAGGCAGAAAATAATCTTGTTCGATTGTAAAAGCTCGGTAGACATTTTCAGAACCTATAATGAATTATGGAACTATCATTGGCTTTTAGGGGAAAATGGAAACAACTTCTAACCAATCAGTGTTTTCCCAGAACCCATTGCTTCCAATCCCTTGTTGATTTTCAGAAAAGCATGCCATTTATTTTGTTTTCAGTCTTGGACAACAATGGTAATAAAAATGCATAAATTGACCATAAGACTTCAGAATCATGTGTTTCTGTATTTTCAGATTTTCCAAGGGAATACGAACACATACCTGGCGGAACTCAGAGAAGTTTATCCACCAATCATTGCCAAGCGGATCCGCTTCATCCCATACAGTCGTCATCCACGGACGGTCTGTATGAGAATTGAAATCTATGGATGTCGATGGATTGGTAAGTTCAAACTTTTGAATATGATATACTGTGATTTGATTGGGTTATCAATAACCAATCACTTGCCAGGCCATCATAGTTGTTACTGCATGTTTGTGGTTGACGACTGAATGGGGGACTTGCACAATTCAAACTAACCAATCAGATTCTGTGATATCCACTTCCTGTTTGTCAATTATGACCTAGTTAACCAATCAACTGACAGAACTGGCACTTCCAGTTTATCTTCTGGTCCTATATTGCAAGTCTCCCATTATCTAGATCTTAAACTGGGTGTCAGGGTTCCCTCAGAGATGAACATTATTTTCATGAGCATAGTCCATTGCCTTTGATTTAGGCGAGGCAAATCCGAACAAGCTCTGGGCGTGGTCAAAACATCAATTAATGAGATGCATTTAACATTCCCTCTCGGGCATGGTCCCCATAATATGTGTGGTTGTGGATAGCTGACGGTCAAAACAAATTGCCTACAAAATACACAATATAATCATGGTTTCATACTTTCCTGCTTTGTCACTGGTGATCAGTTAAAAAATTCAATCAAAAAAAATTCCCCCAAATTTGTATGTTTACCAGCTTAAATACTGAAAGGCTTGACAAATATTTCAATATCCTGTGATTCTAGGGATAATACATTATAATATTAATTAAAAATGGTTGTAAATTAGAGAAAAGAAACTATTCAGTTTGAATTTGAATGCTTAAACTATTTGAGTAAAACATAATTGAATTTTGACCTATGAATCCCTGGTAATATCCATGCAATGATGACCACTATCCTCTGTGTAGAAATCCACAGTTTTGTTCTAAAATGCTTCTTATCTGTTTATCTGCTGTCTCCTGGCCTTTGGTGTTGTAAGTTTTTCTTCTAAAGTAACTGTATATAGTTGATAAACTGGTATAAATATGATGGGTACTGAGATGATATCTCTGAGGACATTATCACTGGTACAGTACATGTTCTCTCATAACTGTTATATCCATTTAATGATGGAGATGCAATAAAAATGTAAACCATCTGCAGGAAGATATTTTAAACTTTTCCACCAAATGTCTCATAAACTTGTGAAATATCCTGTAAACTCATTAAACTTGTATAAACAATTTCAGGATTTTATCAACAAGAGATGTTTATCAGAATTTCTCTCACAGTTTTATTTGAACCGGTACAATCCCTTCTTTGTATCAGTCTCCTCCAATCTAGTGAAAATGATCCAAACAGTTTGTCATAAATGAGCTTTATTTAAAATTTTTTCTCAGCAAACCTTTGGTTGGCAAATTCTGTTATGTTGTTTAAAGTTTGTGCATTTAAATATTTGTTGACATTTACCTAAATAAACGGGTAACAATTTGCGGTCATGTTGATAATGCAGTTGTATAAAAAGATAAACTTTCATTAATTTCCCTTTAAAGGATTTAGGGAGTATTTCAAGTCCATCGCAGAATTTGAAAACTTTAACATGTGTTTTGAGGAGATATTTTCCAAATTTGTTTTTTGGGTAGCATGAAGAAGCATACACTTCTGTGAAGATGCTTGTTAATCATGCTTGTACCATGTACCTTCACCTTCATTCGGATTTTAATGACCAATCAGATATGATTATACATGTAGGATTATATCCCAGTTATAGCCTGAGTCACTGTAGGCACACATTGGTGTAAATGAGGAGTTTGGCTGAAAGGTTAGCAAGAATAGCTTGGATTGAAAGCTCGCATGTGACTAGAACTCGAGAATCCCTATGTACAACAGCTAGTACACCATTAGAGCAAAAAAAATAGTCAGAGGAAAGTGGCGAAGAAATCAATCTTATAAATGTTTGATGTTGTTTCTGTGATCTGTAACTCCTGGGACAGAGACGTTGCACCTTTGTCCGAGACAGATAATACGCCACCTGGTGTGAAATGTTTGTTATGGTCAAGGGGAACTACTACATCTTTTCATCTGATCTCTGGGATTCCTGTGAAGGACCGTTTGAAGTTCTCTCACTTAGTGTCCGATTTTGTTCTCATTTTTTTTTTTTTTTTTGCTTCAGAATGTATATCACTTTTTGGCGATAGAGATTTTGGTTACATGTACATTTATTCAGCACAGATTGTATAGCCCTGAAATGAAAAAAAAATAGTAGTTGGTGAAAAACTGCTCGGTAAAAACAGCAAACTGGACAAAACTGAAAATAGGCTGGGTGAGGGAACTGTAAGACCAAGGTGTTTATATTTTCTTAAGGTTTGTTGTTTCAACTGGACCTCTTTCCACAGTTTGGAGCTATTGAAATGGTAATGTGCTGAGCTTGCTGGAATAATGGTCCAAGCAGGATACATTAATAGAGCTAATTGCCATGGGAACTGGCTACAATTTGTTTGCTTTTGTCCCTATTAGTATCCTGTTGCTTGTTGGTAGAAACCCTCTAAAATGGAAGGTCATTTACTGTGAGAAAGTTCTGCATTGATGGTTCCCTTCTACTGATCCCTTAAAGTCCTTGCATTGACAAGACTCCATATATGGAAATCAAGTTCCTTCAGAATTAAAATATAAAAGCTTGAAAGATTAATCTTTCATGAATTATTTTTAAGAACTAAACATACATCCAGAAATATTTTTTACTTTTGTCAAGAAATGTTTATTTTGAATTGCTGGGCTGGGGGATATCAGATGACACTGTGTCTTTTTGTGTGTCTTTTGCTAACATTTTACCAGTACTTGTATCAATGGCTCCAGCATCTTGTTAATGTCAGTTTCATAATAGTCCAATACAGTGAAACCTGTGAATACTGACACCTGGGTAAACCGACCAACCTCTAAATACTTGGGGCCCAATACATAGATTTAAGGTATTTTGAACCTTGATGAGCCAGAACCCTGTCAAAACTGATGCTGTAATCTGGTCACAAACATGGTCAGTTTCACTGTCAACCACCTCGCTGGGGGTCTAATAATGGGCCTACTCCAGCCGCCAGTCAGATTTTTGAACAGGATTCTCGGCCGTGTGCACATCGCCAGAAATGACATCATATAGTAAAATAGATGTTTGGCAAACATTTCGATTACTTTTCAAGTCTGCATAATACATGTACCTCTGTTGACTTAGCGTTAAAAAAGAATTATCCGGAGAATATTTTTCCCTGTTTATCTGGACAGCGCATATGAAAAGTAGTTCGCTCCTGTGCAAAACTGAAGGAGTTGTTCGGCTGGATTCAAACTGAACCGTGCGTACGTGAGTTTTCCCCTATACGTCCTAGCAACGTAGTAAAGGTCAACTTCCGCTATTGGAGGCAGGGATGTAAAATGACCCTGTGAAATGGAGCATGCGCTGTGGGGAGGATGTTTCACTGTACATGTATGTCATTCAAATTCAAACCATCAGTCTTGATCTGTTTGATTAATCTTATTCTATCTCTTCTCCAGATGGAGTAGTGTCGTATGATATGCCGCAAGGTGACAGACGTGGGAGTGACGTGGTCCTTTACGATTTCACGTATGACGGCGTCGTGGAGGAGAATTACCTCAAGGATGGTCTTGGTCAGCTGACTGATGGACAGGAAGGCGATACAAACTTCCGGCTCGACCCACAGGGGCTCAAAATGAAAGGCTATGAGTGGGTAGGGTGGCGAAATGCCTCGGAAAATGGCCACCCTGTTGTGATCACGTTCAAATTTGACACGGTCAGGAATTTCAGCGCTGTGATACTACACTGCAATAACTTTTTCACCAAGGATGTGCGTGTGTTTAAGACAGCGTTTGTGTATTTCAGTATTGGTGGTAACTTCTACCTCAAGGAACCTGTGCGATTTGCGTTCACTAGAGACACCGTTGTGGAATATGCACGCCAGGTCATGATACGGCTCAACCACAATGTGGGGCGTTACGTGCGCATTGTTTTGTTCTATGATGCCAGGTGGATTATGATCAGTGAGGCAAGGTTTGAATCAGGTGAGTCCGACAGAAATCACTGGCTGAAAAAAATTTGCTTGGATTTTGATGAAAAAATAGCATGCTGATATTTTATGCTATTCTTGTACAAAAATGAGAAAGCAATTTTTCAAGGGGGAGGCAATTTCTAATTATCCATTTTTGGAGATTCTATAAATAGTGACTTTGAGTATGAAAACTTATCAGAGCCAGAATGTTGCTGGCGGCTGTTAGTTTGCTGAGCATGTCTCTTCATGGTACCAGTACATGAGAAAGAAATGAGGAAAGTCGAAGACAATGTATAGACTTTCCCCATGTAGACCTGCCCGGTACAAAACTCTGATAATATTTAACTGTCTGGTCTTGATGGAGACGACCAAAAATCAGCCCACTGGCCTTATTCCACCAGATGATATAGCCCCAGCCAAGATGGACAAGAACAGAATGGTGTGTTCAACACATGGTGCCCTCTCCCCCAATGTTTTCATGTTTACTCTGGTGGTTAAACAGAGTTTTGATTCCAAAGAAAATGCTGGCGCGGTCATATTTATCCCCGCGGGATGGCCACACGTTGCGCGCACGCTGAGGAAAAGTGTTTATGTCCGAATTCCTCTTTGTCTCGCTTAATGAGCGGCAGTGGATATCTTCCGTCAGAAAGCCAACCCCTTAAAGAATATGAGAGAGAGCTTTTACCTTTGGCCTTAGTTTGTGTTTACTTATATGCCCGCAAGCTGAGGCTGGAACTGAATAGGTTTTAGCCCCTAATCATGCACACACATGCCGTGGATTGTAATCCAAATTGAGCCATTTTGTCAGAGTTTCGCATGGAACGGAAGTACAGAGATACATGTATATCGATGGGCAGGCTCATATTGTTGTCTGCATGTTGCACGTCAAACATGTTGGGGGAGATACACATACATGTAGTTATATCTTTACTTATTGCTTGCATTTATTTATTGAAATATTTCAATTAAACAAACCTAAAACAGTGTTTTTATTTTCATAATCAAAGTTTATCCGAACTGATTTCTTTCAATTCTGACATTTTTCTCCACATTTTGAAATAAGTTTCCATATTCTATGTGTTCCGTGCTAGGTCATGATACCATCCGGAAATGGGTGGAAATCATATGCCACATTCTCATGTGTTGGTCTGTTACTGGTTGTTGTTTACAGAGCCAGCAGTAGGTAACTTCAGCATGGAGGAACCGCCACCAACAACAAAACCCTCGCCAGGAAAGGATGGGAAAGGCTCCAAAAAACACAGCTATGTCGAGGAATTTGACGTCATGTATGGCAGAGGTCACCATCCACCTCGCGTGGACTTCGGCAATGGCGGCAATGGTAAGTAACTTGTGGTGTTAGATCACTATCTCAAACACATGGGGTATTTACATGAACATCTCGGGAGGCTGGGTGGGGTGTCTTGCCAAACAGTGGAAAAGATCCAAATAAATCTTTCATTGCCATCAAGTTTTCTATTCTATCAGTGAATGAGAAGGAATTCTTGAGGCAATGCTCCATATAATTGTTGGTACACACTGTGGTAAAGCTGTATTTCATTCTATGGAGTCTGCAGCTTTTGTGGTCAAGGGGAGACAACTCCATTACTATACCGATCCAAAGCCTGTGAATCAAGAAGTAAATATTTTGCTGCTTTTAGAATAATTTATTCTTGATTCACATTTGTAACTATGATAAATCTTCTAAGAATTCAATCACTCTATTAAAATTCTATAAGTTTGATAGACACAATTCAATCAGTCGTTCTAATAAATTTGATCACCCTGACCTCTAAAATCATTAAAACAACAGAGAAATAATGGATTATCTCCACGAGTTTTACTCATTTTGAACTACTTCCTGTTCTAATAAATTTGATCACCATTGATTGTATGATGGGACATTTTACTTCATTCGATTGGATTTTTAGAGGATTTACCCAACATTGTACTATCTTTTTTCTCAAGAATTTGATCAGCATGAGTTAGTGAGATTATTTACTTCTAAAACTGATATATGCAAATATTCCCTTCTACCTTCAGGCTCACCGACGGGTACTACCTCACCAAGCGTGCATAAATCTAACGAAGCAAAATCATTGGACGAAAGTTATATCGGCATTATCATTGGTGCTCTGGCAGCATTGATTATTGTGCTCTTCGTCATTGTGTTTATAATTATTATACGATATCGGAGGAAAAAACACAACAACAACCGCCGAACATGCACCCTGAAACCTCTTGACGTGGACCGTCACGTGACCATCAACCTGAATGACCTGCGAGGCAGCACAAACGGTAAAATCTCAAATGGCAATATGTACAACAGTGTAGCCCTGGAGGAAATGGACGAATCAGATAGGGGTCAGCTTTGTCCGAGTACTGACGCTAAGAACGGTGTCGACCCGGGACTGTATTTAGATACCTGTCCTAATGGCACTATTCAGTCAAGAAAATTGCCCGAGCTACCTCCAACTCCTGACTCTTCAGGTAATCGTTACCATGGTAACTGAAAATTTCACCATGAAAAAAAAAGAAAGAAAACATGTACATAAAATTTATATTTTGTAAATATTCTGTAAATATTTACTGTTCAGTGGCAATAATTTCCAGGCTGGAGACTAGACCTTCTCTTTCGGCTTTCCCCTAGTCGCACATGTAATGGTGACCCACCCTGCTCGCGATCTGAGACCCACCAATATTCTCACTTACGTAGCTGCCTTTTCATTACTTCTCCTTACATCGAGAGTAACTGAACGCTCTCTAGCTTGGAGGTAACAGTGGTCTGATTGTGATCAAATCTAACTTTTTGCTTATGATCATGAGTTATGGTTGCTTGTAAAAACTTTAATTTACAAAAAAAAATAGAAAATGGAGAGCATTTACCTAAATTTGTCTCTCCAATACAAGGGGAGTAACTCTGTAATCGGAAACTTCAGACCCATCTCTAGGCACAGCAGTGTCTCCATTTAATTATGGGTATCTCAATAGCATTTTGGCCAAAGCTTTGAAGAGTCCTTAGTTGGAGTTGTTCAAATTTCAGTAACTCTGATTGGCTGAATTTACTTTTCATTTCTTCTACCAGCCAATGAAAAGACCGTATTTGTTTTGAACTTTTGGCTTCCAAAAAGATTCTTTCCCTCCTCTCTGATCTGCATGAAGTTCTCTTAACACCACCCCAAATCCTTCTCTGAGACACGGTTTGTTTTCTTCGCTGAACATTTCACTTTTGCTCATTGTTTTGGCCCAGCGATTTACCCCGCTTAGACTAGCTGTGTCTGCATTTATTTTACTTCCTGTAGCAAGTTTTTCTTTGATGTTTTACTCCTGCACTGCAAATCACAACCAAAACATCATTTCTGTCATTTGTTTGACCATCCTCAAAATTTCATCGAAAGTTGACTAGTCATGCATGAGTTTGTAGTCTCCAGTCCTGTTTTATTGCACATATAATATTGTATCTCATTGCTGTTTGTTTTAACCCTGTAGCAATTGACCTGGTTTAACCCTTTTCCCAGCTGAAGTACACTCACAAAAATAGATACGAGTGCTAACATACATATGCACATATTCTGTTCCAAGATTCAGTGGAAACATTCAGGGATGTTGTCATTAAACTTGAGTCTTCCTGAATTATGGGAATTTTTCTTGAAATTGTATTTGTGGATTGAAATTCTGGAAAAAATCTGAGAAGAATTTTTGTGAGTGTAATACATGATTAATGAGCTAAAAATGGAATTTTCCATCGCTGCTCGGTCTACAGCGAAACTAACTATACACTGCGAGAGAGAGTATAAAGTCATACTGCACAGAATATTTGACCACTGAGTCTATCCCTGTCATGCTTACTATGGTGTAACACATGTTTGTCATCTCCATCATTAATACTTCTGCTGTTTGTGTCTGTCGTTGGTGAGTGGTGCTTTAGAGTGTTTTCTTCAAGTACAGCAGTGTTATATTGGTGTTTGCTCTGACTATTGTGATACCTCACCCAGTGTTGAATTGAATTGAATTGAATTGTTTACTATGCTGGTTAGTTCATGTTCTCACTATCTATTATATTTCTATAACACATGATTCCTTCAGCGATGTTTTCGTCATCTTCATTGTACATTTTATCATTCGACATTTCAATAAGAACTACTCTTCTACATTCTTAAATGGGATGGACATTTGTTTCGTCTTCCATCCACCTTCCAGTATAGATTGAATGTCTCATCTTTCATCCACCTTCCAGTATGGAAATGTATGTCTCATCCTACCTTCCAGTTTGGAACGTTCTCTCCCCCCTCACTTTCCAGTATAGGCTGTATTTTGTCTCATCCCACCTTCGAGTATGGACTTGATTCCTCCTGCCTTCCAGTATAGAGTGTATTTCTCCTCCCACCTTCCAGTATAGATTTGATTCCTTCTGCCATCCAGTATAGACTATGTCTCATCCCACCTTCCAGTATAGACTGTATGTCTCCTCCCACCTTCCAGTATAGACTGTTTGTCTTCACCCACCTTCCAGTATAGACTGTTTGTCTCCTCCCACCTTTCAGTATAGATTGAATGTCTCTTCTCACCTTCCAGTATAGACTGTATCTCTCTTCCCACCTTCCAGTATGGACTGTCTTCTCCCACCTTCCAGTGTAGACTGTATGTCTCATCCCACCCTCTAGTATGGGCTGTTTCCTCTCACCTTCCAGGATGCATTTGAATCCTCACACCTTCCAGTATGAACTGTTTCCTCCCACCTTCCAGTATGAACTATCTCCTCCCACCTTCCAGTATGAACTGTTTCCTCTCACCTTCCAGTATGAACTATCTCCTCCCACCTTCCAGTATGAACTATCTCCTCCCACCTTCCAGTATGAACTGTCTCCTCACACCTTCCAGTATGAACTATCTCCTCCCACCTTCCAGTATGAACTATCTCCTCCCACACCTTCCAGTATGAACTATCTCCTCCCACCTTCCAGCATGAACTGTTTCCTCTCACCTTCCAGTATGAACTATCTCCTCCCACCTTCCAGTATGAACTGTTTCCTCCCACCTTCCAGTATGGACTATCTCCTCACACCTTCCAGTATGAACTGTTTCCTCCCACCTTCCAGTATGAACTATCTCCTCCCACCTTCCAGTATGAACTATCTCCTCCCACCTTCCAGTATGAACTGTTTCCTCTCACCTTCCAGTATGAACTATCTCCTCCCACCTTCCAGTATGAACTGTTTCCTCTCACCTTCCAGTATGAACTATCTCCTCACACCTTCCAGTATGAACTGTTTCCTCCCACCTTCCAGTATGGACTATCTCCTCACACCTTCCAGTATGAACGGTTTCCTCTCGCTTTCCAGTATGAACTATCTCCTCCCACCTTCCAGTATGGACTATCTCCTCCCACCTTCCAGTATGAACTGTTTCCTCACACCTTCCAGTATGAACTGTTTCCTCTCACCTTCCAGTATGAACTATCTCCTCCCACCTTCCAGTATGAACTATCTCCTCCCACCTTCCAGTATGGACTATCTCCTCCCACCTTCCAGTATGAACTGTTTCCTCCCACCTTCCAGTATGGATTTGATCCCTCACACCTTCCAGTATGAACTGTTTCCTCTCGCCTTCCAGTATGAACTGTCTCCTCTCACCTTCCAGTATGAACTGTCTCCTCCCACCTTCCGGAACAGACAGTCGACTTCTCTCTCCCCAGTCAACCTTCCAACCCTGATCTCCCATAGCATGTCATTGCTGCTTTTGTGTTGTCATCGGCATACTAATCACTCGCATCATCTATCACGAAATCGAAATTTGTTGTCCTGTGGACCAGTGATTTCTTCTGTAATATTTCTACTGATATTTTTCTTCAGTAATTTGATCATTCTCTGTCTGAGAATATTCCTCATCATCTGTACTTCATAAACCGTTCACTATTTGCTACTTTCATAGTATTTATGTTCTGCTTTTCATTTAATGATGCAATGTGATTGAATTATTGGAGAATATTCTCACATAATCATATGATTTATAGTGAAACCTGTAAATACTGACACCTGGGTAAACCGACCTACCTGTAAATACTGACCTGGTCGGTCCCAATACTTAAATTTAAGGTATTTTGAACCTTGACAAACCAGAACTCTGTCTAAACTGACACTATTATCTGGTTCCAATCATGGTCAGGTTTCACTGTACATGTATATCTGGTGTACTTGTACATCTTTTCATGATGTATTTGATTGGTTAAGACGGTACTGTTTAAAATGGTATCCTATGTATGTTTCCAGTGTATGTTAAACCATGCAGTAATACTTCATTTCTCATTCTTTGTATCCATTGTCATGACAGAATAATGACCAAAGTTATCTCCCCTTGTAGATACCTACTCCTCCAGAGACTACGCAGTTCCAGACGTCACCAAATCATCGTTGATCGTCGCACTACCACCATCACGGCCGCCTCGACCAATCAAACCTCCTCCTGTCACGACGCCCAACATGAACACGCTAGAGAAACCTCCCAATTACGACGCGCTCTATGCAGCCGCTGATATTATCAATGTGCATTCTGGGCCCAACATTCCAAACTTACAAGGTGTCAGTGGCAACAACGTATATGCCTACCCCAACTCGGAACTCCTGCTGAGTATGGACTACACGGTGATGGAATTCCCGCGTGAAAACCTGAAGTTCATTGAGGTGCTAGGGGAGGGACAATTCGGTGAGGTAAGCAATACATATCTTAACTGTTGCTGTACATATCTATAACAGTATCCCGCATTTGTGAAATCTGTTGGATTTTGTCCGGTGTTAGTATTGAGAGAGATCCTACTCTCACTTGTGTTCCCAGGAGAGTGATCCCACTCTCACTTGTGTTCCCAGGAGAGTGATCAAAAGCTCTCCTGGAGTAAATGTTGGGAGAGAGATGGAGAGCCAGAGTGATCAGTTTCCTTATAACCGTAATCGCTCAAAGTATTAACATGTTGTTTCACATTTGTGTTCTGATAGGTTCATCTGTGTGAGGCGGTGAGAATAACGGAGTACCTCCAGGAGGATTTCTTAATCAACCGAACTGCCTCGCGCTCCTCCAGCATGCTGGTCGCTGTGAAAATGTTACGTAGAGATGCGGATGACCGGGCTAGGTGAGACATAATGCTTTTCAATATTTAGTCAGAGATTACAGGAGTGGGTACAGGAGTGATAATATTTTGACTTAGCGGCTGATTTCAGGCCATTTCATGAAAAGTTTGATCTTTTAAAGGTATCAACTTGATCTGTGATCTTCAAAACAACTTTAATTAAAAAAGTGGAGGGATGGGTAAATTTTGGATGCTTGCAAATGCTTAATTTCATCCCATTTTGATCCTTATTTGAGAGGGAAATGATGGCAAACAGCCACTGCTGCTCACAGCAGAGGGGGTTGCTGCTCTGGGTGGTCATTACGGTCTAAAATATAGTTGGGCCAAATTGAAACTTGCCATAACAAATCGGTGTAACAGTCACCATGTGAGTACTTCAATCCAAACTTTGGTCTTTCCATCATGTAATCCAAATACAACCAAGAAATGAAAAGTGCCAAGCAGTGCACCCGATTGCAATCTTAATAAATTAATATCCTATCAATGCTCCCCAATTGTACATGTTGCTATATAGGATCTTGCGTATTTCAATTGAATTTCATGTTCTGAGCACCCATACCATGAATGTTTAATAGCATTATGACATGGTCGATTCTAGACCAATCCACTTGCAGTCGAGGAGGAGAGATAGGGTCACCATGTCCGTTTACCCCAATGTTTATACCAAAGACCAGCCCATATATCCACCCCGTATTATGGTGCCACAATGTCAGGAATGCGGCAACATGAAAAGATGTGACGACGACGCGTCGTCTGATTCAGTTGAGCCATCCAAAACTTTTCTGTCATTATTGTTCCCTTCAAAGCACTATGTAGCGTTCTCAGGATTGGTTGACACTCGAGTTACTGCAAACCTGTTAGATCCTACAAGCGACATATCCAAATGGGGGACCAGATAAGATTTAATTTCAATTAGACTGACCAGATTGAAGTTGTCATACATGATGCACTAAGGCAAACTTTAGCATCAATCCAATGATTAAATAAAAACCGTATTTGTATCGTGTACTTTCAGAGGAGATTTCCACAAGGAAATCAAGATCATGTCTCAACTGAAGGACCCTAACATTGTCCGTGTGATGGGTGTTTGTACAACAGAAGAACCCCTGTGTATGATTGTGGAATATATGAAATACGGTGACCTCCATCAATTCCTACAGGAACATGTGCCAGAAAGTCCTGTTGCAATGGCAACTAACGTTAAATATTTGAGGTATGCTTTTTTGTTTGTCAATCTTTGAGGATAAGGTGTATGTTCCATGAATTTATTTGACCATGCATTTAGGAACATCTGACAACGATAAGAATAAGGTGAAATGCTACATGTATTCTGATTGGTTAGCCACGGGAATAGCAAAATACATAGCAATACAATTCTCTGGCTAATTTATTTATACTAAAATGATCCTTTGTATTCTTATTTCAGCTATGGGTGCTTAATTTTCATCTCCGGGCAGATTGCTTCAGGGATGAAGTTTTTGGAATCTCTAAACATGGTGCATCGAGACCTGGCCACGCGGAATTGCCTCGTCGGCCATAACTATTGTATCAAGATATCCGATTTTGGCATGAGTCGAAGTTTATACAGTGCAGACTACTACAGAATAGAGGGTAAAGCTGTCCTACCTATACGATGGATGGCCTGGGAAAGCATTTTATTGGTAAGAATTCATTTTAATTATCATAATAATTATACTGTTACATGGGATACAAACTTTCCATGTTGTCATGGTATAAAGACAAGGTTGGAATTATATTCTTGAACTATTAAAGAATGTTTGGAACAATTTTTTTCTTTTCTAGAAATTTATTTCTTAAAATATTTCTTAATTGAAAAAAAAACACGACCACCTGATGACTTATATGAGAGCATAGCTTATTCCCTCATTTCAAGACACAACCTGTACAAGGTTGTATAATGAGGAGCCCCGTATACAGCCCAGGGCTCTCGCTTTTCATGTACTTGAATGCCAGTCGTGACTAGTTTCTCAGCATTATTATATAGCATTATTTGTCAATATTTTGATATATATAATACATGCATATATTCCTCATGTCTTTTCTTTGTTTCCAACAGGGCAAATTCACAACAAAGAGTGATGTGTGGTCGTTTGCTGTGACACTGTGGGAGGTGCTGACCTTCGCTACGGACCAGCCATACGATTCATTAACGGACGAACAGGTCATCGAAAATGCAGGACATTATTACCGTAATGACGCTCAACAGGTCTATCTTCCGCAACCGCCAAACTGTCCGAGGGAAATTTACGATTTGATGCGCGAGTGCTGGAATCGAGTGGAGCCTGAGAGACCGAGCTTCCGCGAGATCCACATGTTCCTTCAGCGAAAAAACATGGGCTACAACCCAAAGGACGAGAAACTCAGTCAGATTAAGGTTCCGGTCTGTTGACTATTGGCTGATTAGGTCATGCGACTGTGAAGCCGGACAAGCTGATTGGAGGACCTGCTTGGCTGAATGTCACATGACTGTTGATTGTTTGCCCGATTGTCAGGTCTGTTGATTGGTTGACCAGTTGTCCTGTATGTTGATTGGTTGGCCAATTGTCACAAGCCTGTTGACTGGTTGACCAATTATCACAAGGCTGCTGATTGCTTGGCCAGTTGTCACAAGCCTGTTGATCAGTTGGCCGATAGTCACATGCCTATTGATTCAATGGCTGATTATCACAAGCCTGGTGATTCATTTGCTGATTGTCACATGCCTGTTGATTAGCTAATTATCACATGCCTGTGGATTGGTTGGCCGATTGTCACATGTCTGCTGATTGGTGAACTGAGTATCACTTGTCCGTTGATTTAAAATAAGCTAGCATACATGTATATCTCATCTGCTGTTCAATCGGGCACATAGGATAGCGAGGAAGACGAGTTGCTGGATTCAGGAGCATATCAAGCAGATCAGAAATTTCCAGGCCAAGGAGGCTCTATTTTTGTGATATCCAATTTTGGTGGAATTAAGAAGGACGTTTATCGCTTGTGCAGCCTTCTATAGTGGAGTTCGCAGAGAAAAGTTGGCTACAGTGAATATGAAGTTTGGTGCAACATCCATAGACTGAGATGATGGGTATGGAGCCAAACATAGCTTAAAATTAAGAAAACTGAGCACCAACCGGTTTGATAGATATCTATAATATTCATAATATCTTGGTAAACAATGACATTATCTTGGAGATATCCTTGGCAAAAATTGCTCAAATCTAGTGTGATCCTTTTGAACGTAAATTCAAGTGTTGAAGAGATATTCATTCACTGTTTAATTACTTTGAACTTTGAGATCTACCTTTCAGAAGTTAAATCTGGAACCAGCTCTGATTGGTCCCAGCCAATAAGCAGTGAAGCGTAATAAAGGATTGGATTGGTCCATTACATGTAAATCTTGACTATACGATTGGCCAATCATTGAACTGCATTAACTGAAAAATTGGCCAATCATTGCTTCGTAAGAGCTGTAAAGTCTATGAAGGCATTGAAACCCTGGAGGCAGCATAAGTGCCATATATGGAAGCGTTCTTGAAGCTACAATGTACACAAATGTGTCGCAAAACTCTCTTGGGAACGCTTCTGGAATTTACAGAGTTACTTTCACAGGTGTTACATTTTGCCTTCTTCACGTGGTTGTGCACATGCCTTTTTACTCAGAAACAGCTGATTCAAAGGAGTCGTTGGCATGGTGACCATGGTCAAATTGGCTACTGTGCAATCTTCCTTTTTTGGGGAATGAACTCCACTTAGTCTATTTGGAAGGTTTCGTATGTGTTTCAAGTGAAGTTTTTCAGTGGCTCCGATCATTACTGAATTGAGAGTTGAGCCATGAACTGCCTTTCCCACGATGTCGGCAATGCTACAACATGTATACATTTATAAATGACAGTGTGATTCTGCGATGGACAATGTGTTATTTATAGATATTTATGTCCTCTCGGAGCTCTCTCTTTGGGAAGGAAATGAAGAGAATATTTGTTAATTAATTCTGCCTGTGGTGGAAGAAAAATTATTACATTTAAGAATACATGGTCCAGGTTTTACCAGTGACATTGCCCTGGTTACATGATGTATT
This sequence comes from Hanleya hanleyi, assembly GCA_036873755.1. Taxonomy (NCBI): domain Eukaryota; kingdom Metazoa; phylum Mollusca; class Polyplacophora; order Lepidopleurida; family Hanleyidae; genus Hanleya; species Hanleya hanleyi. The sequence goes on along the minus strand of JAVTVY010033208.1, from coordinate 128,676 downwards.
TATCCGGCGAAATGAAGCATTACATATTTTATAAATCCGGATATATATATACATGTTGAAATCACTAGTCCGTAGACTGAAGATGTGTTGTTTTTGTAGTTTATCATATGTCTCGTGTCCATTGTGGAATGTTCTCCCATCAAGTCATTAATTTATATTCTGTACTAGGTGCATCTTATGCTATTATTAATTGGCATTAATTAATCTAGGCAGTTACATTGTAAGATTTTATTATCATTTTCATGATTTTTACCAATTCTCTACATAATTATCCTTTTAATTAGCCCTGCTGGGTTTGGGGCTAAATAAGTTGTATGTGCAATTCATTACAACTTTCAGTACAATGATAGTAATGTGAAAAGCGAAAAACAACGAGCCGGTGGAGTTGAATTTCCTCCAACTCTGCACCATTAAATATCATTGTAGTACAACATGTTAAGTAATGCTTAGCTGATGTGCTATGTATTTATGTACAAGTTACATCTTCATTGCATCAAAATATGGTGCATAGCTCTCATAGTGTTAATTAACCGTAATGGCACTGGTTTTGTGTCTTTCCCAGGTTGGTTGTTTTTTAAACTGCCAAAGAAACAGAATTTGATTGGCTGGTTTGAATCTGACGATCAGTTCTCTTTGGATACTGCCATTTTTGGAAAGCATTTTTAGCTAATCAGAGTTTTATCTCATGGTTCCATGAACAGTTATATATACGGATATATTGATATGATGTAGTGTCACAAACTCATGCAGTCCTATGTGTGTTTACCCATTGTATATAGAAGTCGTGCTACTGATAATTGTAGCAGCATGGCATTTCCCTGGCTCGATCTACACCATTGTTCGTTTATATGTCAAAGTTCGTTTTTTATTTCAATTCATGAAGAAATAATAATAATAGAATCTGTCATGTGCTCACATAACATTTCATTACAAAATAAAAATGGGGTTGACCTTTTTGGCATAATTGATAATTACATAACTTTTTTTTAATATTTTGATTGGAGTCACCTGATACACAAGGTTGTGATGTCATTGGAACCCTCGTCTTTTCATTGACCAGTTCCTCCACTTGTTAGCATATTAACCAATCAGATGTTTGCCTGCAGTTGACGTGGGATAAGTGGAGGTATCTATTTTTATACCTGCTCATGATAATAGTGTATATGAGTGCAAATAATTGTAGTAATTAGTATACATGTAGTACGTAATGACGACATTTTTAATATCTCACAATCTGCAAACATGTAACTGATGAAAGCATTCTAAATATTCTTTCGGAATGGTACACTCACAGAATAATTGTTGTTTTTTTTATTTATTAAAAATAGCAGATATTGGCTTTTCAGTGGTTCTTTGAACATCCAAATGTTTTGTTTTTTTTGCAAATTAGATGTTTATGTTCTTCAGGTCCAAAAATAAACTGAATTGGTGTTCTGAAGGCGACAATATTTTGGTTCTTTGTAAAACTATTCTTGTCCCGTATATATATCCAAATTGTGTGGTGTTGTTTTTCCAAACAAATTATATAGGCTTTTAACTTGCAAAAAATTTTATCTGGGTTTTCAAAGAACCACTGGAAAAACAATTTATCAGTTCTTCAATAACCATGAAAATCCAAGTATACTGTAGTGTCTGAGCATTGAAGAAAGTGTGTGTAATGAACTACAATACATGTAGAACCCACTTATATATCACATACATGTACTGCTTTGTTGAGAATTCTGCTTGATCAAATGGGATGTGAAATGGCAAGTCCATCATTTGCTCTGTACGTCTGGTTAAAGGGGTAGTCTAGATAAATGCATGCAATATTCTTGGACTTCAGGTATACAATTAAAAGGTTTTCACTGTACAATGAAGATCAGTGACATTAGGGCATGAACGGACATAATAACAGTTGGCATAATCCATGAGTCATATAAGTCTCTGCTGCATTAAGTTCGTGGTTTTATATTAGAACAGAATCTACCCCATATCATTTTTCGACATAAAAAGAATATTGACAACATTTGTGAAGGTAATTTTTCAACAGAAGGAAGTTGAAGGATATTATAAAAGTTTTCTTGTTGCCCTACATGTAATTAGCTAAAGGTTACAGTAAAACAAATGAATGATAACAATAGTATACTAAGAAGTTAGTCCCAGCCATACACTGGTAACACAGTGATGTAATATTTTCCTGTATACATGTATTGTGATGTTTTAACTCGCATAGTAATGTCCACATTCTGTTTTATTTATATAAACTGGGAATTTCCCCCAGTTTGTTTATCAGATGGTGTAATTATCGTTATTTTTAAGCATTGTAAAAATGATTTGATTGCTGACTGCTATGGCCTTCCTTATTACTTCTATGTCTGCCTTCAGGAGTCCTGTTTCTTTAGCTGATTCTAATTATTAAAACCTTTATAGCTTGTTGTGTTAGAAGTTCTTTGTCACAGCAAAGTGTAAGAATATAATAATAAAAACATCAGCATAATACAACTGATGGAACAGTGAATATTTGATCTTTCTGCCTTAAAAACAAATCATAATCGAGACAAAAAATAGTTCTCCTCTCAATATAAAGGTGCTTAAGTTTCTTGTTTGTACCACATTTTTGGTGCATTATTTAGTAAAAACAAATTAAGTGGCAGATGTTCTGGCATTATTTAAGTATGGCATTTCTCTCTCTATTTTTGTTTATTTCCTGCATATATTGAGAATTATTTGAAAAATGTTATTGCCTATACAATAAGCTGATTGTACCAGAGTCGGCATTTAAATGGTGTAAATAAAGAAAGTCATGTACATTTGAACCTAGTGTTTATTCTCATTTTGATGTTGATTTGTCAAGATTTTATCAGAGCGGGTTGTGTCATTGACAGGGAGACAACTCTGTAAAATTTTTAGGAGGTGCAAGCTCTCCGGCATGGTTCATCCACAATCATTGTAATACATTGCCAGTGCAGGATAACTATACTTTTTATCTGTAATGTCTATCGAAGAATCTCTAAATATCCTACTGACCTGAATGGATATTGTTGGGTCCCATGCCACCCCCCTCTCCCTCAACCAATAACATTAAATTCTGCCATTTTTGAGGCAGCTCCACATCTAATATTATTGGTTTAAACTACATGTGTATCATATTTGGTGTTATTATCCAACCATATATTATTCCAATAGAACACTTAGTGCGGTGTGCAAACGTAGTATAGAAAGGTCTTGGTACAGCACATGAATCATTTTAATGCGGTATTGCCCATTGATACCAGTTAATGGTCATCAACACCTATTAAACTCAAATGTCAAACAGAACACCACAGCACATCTGTTAAAATGCAATACTGTTCTCCTCGAATCTCCCACCCCACTTGTTAAATACTACTCGCTCACTAACTCTGACCCCACCCCACCCGTGCACTAACCAGATTTGTCTAATCATACATGATATTTGAAATGTCCATTTTCCCCACCATCTCCTGTCGGTGATGTGGTACAAAGCTCACATTGTCCAACCGTGTATTCTCATAGGCAGGCTGCCACTGACCAGTGCCAGACAATACAGGAAAAGCTAATGGGGTGGGGCGGGGGGGATTTGGTTTAATGTCACACTCAAGGTTATTTCACTCATAAGGTGACAGTTTGGTTGGTGGAGGAAGCCAAAATATCCAGAGAGAACCACTGCCCATCAGCAAGTAACTGGCAAACTTTCACACATGCACCAGCCAGGTAGCTAATACCTTCCCCAGGCCCTCCTATCTATGGGAAATGAATGCAGAAAATCCGATATAAAACCAGGATCATGCCACCAGGTCTGTTTGAATGGGATAAGATTGCAGACTAAATTGGGTTAATGTGCAGTAAAATGAGAAGTGATTATGACTGGTACTGGATTTGATAATGTAGGATACATGTCGTGGGCTTCTTTGATACCTGTCATTGTATCGCGTACAGCTAGCTGTAGGTTATAGCATGATAGGGGTGTGTGAAGACAGTCCTAGGTGCTTTCATGTGTGTGGCTGCCCAGGTTTTGCAACCTGTAAATGTAGCGTCATCTATATTATTGCAAAAGTATAGCTAGCACCATTCATACTTTTGAATTATTAATGTAGATGGTGATACTTCTGTAATGATCTTTCCATTACAAGAATTTATTAACACCCCATTGCCCTTACATATTATATTGCTATGTGTCTAGGCTACTTTATTATACATATATTTTCTTAATTCATCATCACAAGAAACTGCCATCAATTGTATTTAATGGTAACAATCAGCCAGAGGATGCTAGGTCCCCCGCCGAAATGGCAGCGATATTTTTGAGCGTTGTTGGTGTTGGGGAATTTATATGAGGTGAGGCAACTGCTACTTCATAGGTGCAGGAAGCAGAAGGGTATTTCCGCCTTCCCAGGTTTTGAGAATGGCTGACTGAACGTTGACTGCTGCTTTAATATAGTTTCCAAACAGTGTAGCACAGAAATTATGTAACCGAGATGCAACCCCAAGCAACATCTCATGAAACATTATCTACAAAATAAATTTGATGAGAATCTGAAGGCATCCTCCAGCTATTGCCTGAAAACCAAATTTAGACTTTGCCACCAATTGTCACCACCTGAAGGTGCAAGTGGATGAGACGCAATCCCAAGCGATCTCTCGTGGCACGGTATTAGCATACAAACTTTGAGAAGAATCTGAAGAGGGGTCCTCAAGTTATTGCCGGGAACCAAATTAGGTTTTACCACCAGGTAGCTCCACCTGTAGGCGGAAGTGTGCAAAACACAATCCCAAGCGACATCTTATGGCATATGAATACCAAATTTGATGAGCATTTGACAAATTATTGACTGGAAACAAATTTTCGCATTTTTCCACATGGCAGTGTCAACTGTAGGAAGAAGCAAGCGAAATAGAATCCCAAGGGACATCTCATGGCATGGAATCTGTATACCAAATTAGAGAAGAATCTGAGGAGAATCCTCAAGTGTTTGCCTGGAAACCCAGTTTAGCTTTTTACACCAGGTGGCACCATCTGTAGGTGCAAGTTGGTGAAATGCAATCTCAAGCAACATCTTATGGTATATTCATACCAAATTTAAGAAGAATCCGATGAGGGTTCTCGGGTTATTTCCCGGGAAAAAATTGAGATTTCGCAACCAGGTGGTGCCACCTGTAAGTGGGAGTGAGCAATCCCAAGCAGCATCTCCTGGCATGGTACATGCATGCAAAATTTCTGGAGAATCTGATGAGCAGTTCTCAAGTTATTGCCCGGAATCAAATTTCAGATTTCACCACCAGGTGGCACCACCTGTAAGCAGAACTGCATGGGTGAATCACAATCCAAAGCAACATCTCATGGCAAGGTAACTATATGCATACCAAACTTGGGAAGAATCCAATGAGGAGTTCTCATGTTATTGCCCGGAAACCAAATTTAGAAGTTACCACCGGGTCGCTCCACCTGTACGCACATGTGGGCAAAACTCAATTCCAGGCGACATCTCATATGGCTTGGTATATGCACACCAAATTAGAGAAGACTTCGATGAGCATTTCTCCAGTTATTACCCAGAAAGGTAGGGTATTTCGGAGGAATCCAATAAGTGTTTCAAAGTTATCGCTTGCAGAACAAAAGAATGGAATGAACCCTAGTGGCGCCACCTACCATCAGATCTTGCTGAAACACAATACAATCGATGCCTTGTTAGAAGGAATGCATATGCCAAATTTTGCAGGAATTAATTTGGAAGTTATCGCTTGTGAAGAATATGAACGGACCTGCATAGATGATTGGAACAAAACTCAGTGTCGCCACTTTCGGGCGGATCTTGCTGAAACGCAGTACCAATTGACATCTTGTCACAAGGAATGCATATGCCAAATTTCAGAAGAATCCGACAAAGCGTTCAGAAGTTATCACTTGCGAAGAATTTGAACGGGCATGCACGGAAGATTGGAACAAGACCCAGTGGCGCCACCTTCTGGCAAATCTTACTGGAACGCAATACCAACTGGCATCTTGTCGCAAGGAATGCGTATGCCGAATTTCGAAGTTATCGCTTGCGGAAAATTCAAACAGACATCCACAGACACAAAGAAGCAAGACCCATTTTGAACCAGTGGCACCACCTTCAGATGTTCAGAAGTTATCGCTTGCGAAGAATCTGAGCGGACATGCACAGAAGATTGAAACAAGTGGTGCCACCTCCAGTCGAATCTTGTTGAAACACAATAACAACGCGTCTTGTCGCAAGAAAACAATATGCCAAATTTCAGAAGAATCCAGCAAAGCGTTTGGAAGTTATTGCTAGTGGAAGATTCAAACAGACATACACAGACATACATGGACATCCACGGACACAAAGAAGCAAGAACCATTTTAAAGTCCCCAGCCGCATAGGAAGGAATAGTCCGGGAGCCAAACCCCAGTTTGAGCCTTGACGTGGAAATGGAGTCCACCTAACATTTTTTGCTGGATTATATATCTTCTGTGTGTGCAGATTCAGAATCCGGATGATGCCAGCCTGGCAACCTTGCGGAAATCAAAATATCCAAGATGGCCGCCAGCTTATTCAACATGACCACTGTATATCGCTTTGATTGATCGCTATGTGGAATTGCGCTATATATTTTTGGTCTACGAGTGCTCAAGAAATGGTGTATACATTTATTAGTACTTCATACCACTTATAATACTACCTCCAGCTTATCTCAACAGTAGTGGGGTGAAAATTACGTCATTCTGCGCATGCGTAGTAGAAAAAGGATATTTTAATGGACGTTTTGGGGTGGAGGCAGACCCATATTGGGCGTACTGGGTTGCGGGAGGTGTCATCGTGAAGCTCTCGTGGAGGAGCGTCCGACTGGGCTAATGTGTCGTGCGTTTTCAACATTCTGCGCATGCGCAGACAGGGAATGCTGGGAAAATGGGCACTGGGAGGGACGTTTTGGGGTCGAGGTGGACCAATAATTGTCTTATTGGGCCGTATGAGGTATCAGTTTGAAGCATTCGTGGGGGAGCATTCAACTGGATGGGTTGTAAGGTGGAACTGACACCATTCTGCGCATGCGCAGGAAAAAAGGTTATTTGAACAGACGTTTTGGGGTGGCGATGGACCAATAGTTGACCGATTGGGCCATAAGAGCTGTCATCGTGAAGCTCTCCTGGGGAACCATCCGACTGGGTTACTGCGTCGTCTGGTTTCAACATTCTGCGCATGCGTAGTCTGGCCGTAGTATAGAAAGCAGACATTTTTGGGTTCGAGGGTTCTGTTGAGTGATTGTGGGACCATCCGTAGTCCTAATAGGCCGTGTAGGGTGTCAGCTTGAAGCTCTCATGATGTAGACCACAACTCGGGGATGTTCTCGTCATCTGTGACGCCATTGGTGACGTCATCAGTAAGAGTGGTAGCGAAAGCGGCCATTCTGGTGGGTGTGAAGATATGTGTTTGGGGTGGAGAAGGATCATCCGTGGTCCAAATGGCCAGTGACGCCCAACGCCCAGTGGTGGTGGTAGTGTCTGTACATATAGGGATTAATACGTGTCCCTCATCAGTCCGGGATGACGAATGGTATGGTTTTTGTTGGAAGTCATGGCGGAGCATCCATTGTGTGTGTGTTGGTGTGCGTGAGGGTGTGTGTACTGTATGTGAACATTGAGCTTAGTTACCTATCTCTCTTTTGGAAAGACATAGAGGCTCTGAAAAGAGCCGTTCTTTTCTGTCGTTGTAAGAAATGCCATTGCCACAGGATCATGGGCAATAGGGCAAAGACCATTGTGAGGCCAATGAGCCGTCGCTGATTCCAGCGTGAGCGCTCGTGGTCCTCTTCCCACTTCCCTTATATGTGTTGTAATAGCCCGAGCATCAAGAATGGCTGACATAGTCCAGTAGTGGCGGGTGATAGCACACCTCTCCATCAAGTCGACCCTGTCGAGGACCGCTCAATCTGTGGACACTTCCAGGATCTGGTATCGCCCCTCGTTGTCGTCGCCATCTCCAAACATGGACCGAACCACTGTTCGGTAACCCGTGAGTGAATTAACCACGATCGCATGCTGTAAAATGCGAGTCGCATAGGAATGGGTCTCCGTCATGGCTCTGCAACAGTAGGAATGGGGGTGTGAGGTCCAGAGGGTCCAGCCTGTCGTCGACTTTATGACAAAAGAGATGATTACAATTTCGACATCGTAAACTATCCCTTTTTGGATAGTAATATTCCAGTGGGGACCTGCATATGGCGTATACATATCTCGTTTAGTAGCATTTGCTAGATCCTGTGTTAAATGTGATGATTTTAACCAACGTCACAAAACATTGTTGCAGAAACTTATAAAACAGGGCTATTCCACCAAGCGCCTCCACTCAAAGTTTCTCAAATTTGGCGATACATATCGCATGCTGATAGCAAAATACGAACGTAGCGTGCAAGATCTATGGCGCTACGTTTCGTAACTTGTGTCTAATTCCGCTTAACCCGGGGCTAGGGGCCGTATGAACCCATGTACTTCAAGATCCTCATGGTACTCATATGAACAGTCACAATCAAAGCGTGACTGAGATACATCATTCTTTAGATGACGACTTTACAACGAATATTATGGATTAAGAATACTGATCAGCGATACGGATTTGATATTTTTGGAACATCATGATGTCTTGCCGGCATCATTGAAAACTGTTGACCGCTTCTCTCTTGCAGGAAACAAGCTTATGTTTATGTATACTATGATTATCTTTTTGAATTTGGTGCTAATACTGTTATATGGAATGTGAAATAGGTCTTTGGATTATGGACGCGGATATTCTCTAATGGACGACGGCTGGATTATGAATGACGGACTAGACGCTTGTAATTATAGACGATGTCACACATGCGATGTCACGCATGTCAGAAATTGTGGGAAAAGGGCTCTTGGGTGAACTTAACGCTCTAGCATAACGAATTGACGTCATGGTGTAGACAGATGAGAGAACAACAACAACAACAACAAGGATGGCAGGTCAATCATTTTATTATCCCCACCAGCACATCATACCCACGCTGGCGGAGCCGCGTTGGGTATGTTTACAATTCCTGTAAGCTCTTGTCCAATCAGAAGCCGTCGTTTGAGAAATTTCAATCTTCAGCCAGGGTCGCTCTTGACCTAAACATCGTCAAGCAGTCCAGGATACCGATAAGGCATCATTTTCTGAAACAGTTGTTTGCGCATTCTGCTTATTTTCCAGGGCCTTGTTGGGTGGTAACCCTATATCCTCTTCCAAGTAACGCTTTATGCTAGAGCGTTAAAGGTCAACCCAAACGCTCTGAGGTCAAAAATATAAAAAAATAGTCCTTTCGATTCTGAAAATAATGATATTTTTTTCATAATTTTGTGCAGTCTGGTTGGCGAGATATTGCCGTTTGAAAGGTGAAAATCGCTCTCCTGTCAATTCCAGCTGTGACGTCACGGAGGGAAGCCGTCTTGTATTCTCTATGTTAAAGCCGTATACCACAGTCGTATGTAGCTGCTGATTTCTGGAGATTTTCGGAGTATCGGGGCATCATTTTTTAAATATGCCGCGACGTTGTGTAGTGGGAGGTTGCAGTTTTACTACAGATGACGGTGTTAGTATTCATTTGTGGCCTAAAGACGAGAAAATCGCTGCAAATTGGACGAAATTTGTACGCAACACGAGAGTGTGGAAAGAGGGCCCGAGCCAGTACTCGTATAATTTGCTTGGCACATTTTGACAGAAAGACATCATTTGAGGACATCTACAGCGTAGCAGTTGAATTCGGGTACAAACCAAAACTAAAGAGAACAGCTATTCCAACTATCAAACGTAAGAACAATCAGAATGTGACGGCAAAGAAATCGGACAAGGAGAATCTATCACGGACATCGGCTGAACGAACCTAGCCTGCAAGCGAGGCCTCGGGCAGGGGGACGGCTGTACATTCCCTGCTCGCTCTCGCGTGGCATTTGTTGCTTGAGCACCTACAGGTTAGACTGGATGAGTCTCTATTTCATATATACACGTTTAACCATTTGTTCCAATGTGTCTTAATGTCTGTATTTGTATGTTCAATTTTATTCATTCTATGTATGCGTTTTTAGCCAAATGTTGGCACAAACTTTTATCTAAATTATATACTATTTAATAATAATAATAAAATGATCTTTCATAAATATATATACGTTTGATAAGTAAATAAATAAAAAACACCAATTGGAGTGAATGGCTGTAGATACAGAAGTGATAATTATACTTTCATAATCCCTTGACATTTGAGATTGTGGGAATATCATTCGATTTCAATTTAATTGAGGTAATTTGTCGAAAATTGAGCAAATGTGAATGCCGATCCACTCACCACGGCTTACTTTTCGCCATGAATGTCCAAAGTTTTTTTATCAAACTATATAATTCTGAAATTGGTATTTCATGGGGATTATGGGAAAACAAACAAAATTCAAGTCGGACGTATATCAGTAGAGTTATCAACAGTTTACTGTCCATACTGCCGAATCCCGGAGTTTATCCCTTCGAAAAGGCTGCCTCGGTCAGTAACAACAATAACACAGATGTGCTCGTTCGTTACATCACAGAATCGTTCTACATTCAATACAGTTTGAAATATATGGACATTTGGTCTTATAGATGACGATAATAAGGTTTCCAGTCAAGTTGCATATCAATCTGTATTCAACAAACGACCTCTCCGAATCCTGTCGTCGTCGAGTTCCACGTTGTCAGAGTGATTGTCACTGTCAGAATCGGAGCCGTACGGCTCAAATTGATAGGGCTGAATTCCGCCGTTGGTCTGCAAACAACTGTTAATTTGCCCGTCATCATCCTCCTCTATGTCTATTTCATCTTCTTGGCGAAAAATATTTCCATCTAAGCAGCTGATATCGCTCGAATCGACATCTGAACCGGAGCTCTGACTGCACTCGCTTTCCATGTTATCCGCTGTTTTTCTCAGGCAACTTCCCTGCGTGACGTCATCAACCCAGCTGTGAAAGTGTGGAAAAGCCCACTTTGCTCCCATATTACGTGTGTTTCTGATCAGATTAGAATTTTTTCAATATTTTTTTCATACAAAGTGAAGTATGAACTATGATTTTTAAGGATTTTTAGACCAAAAAAAATTCCGTTTGGGTTGACCTTTAAGGTCACCCAAGAGCTTGGTCTTCATGATGGACCTGTGGGTGGGGTCGCCTTTCATTTCAAGCGGCAGCAGGCTATGCCGTTCAAAGATGGCCATGGCTGTTTTCCTGATGTTAGGGCGCATTTGGATGTACGCATGAATGGGGCGAGAGCTTGGAGCTTTCGGATCTGTTGGAGCTCAGAGCTCTTGCGTTAAGACGGGAGTTGGGCATGCCTCAATCTCGGAGCTCTCGGAGTCTGAGCTCGGAGCTCTTGGAGCTCGAAGCTCGAAAGTGCCCCCTATATATTTTCTCTATACCACTAAGGCTAGAGCGCTGAAACTTACCACACAGTATCTTGGGTTCAAGCTCTACCCGGAAATGTAAAAAATCCAAGATAGCCACCATGATAACGTCATCTTCTCGGAAGCCATTTTTCGTTCTTTTTGGGGTCGATTTCATTTTTCCGATTTTTCTCTAGAAAAAATCAAATAAAATATAGAATAATTAGTTTTGCATCAATAAAATACTTTCAATGCCTTTTAGTATGGCAAGCCGTTTTGGTATTTATTCATTTATTTTTGATATCAAAAATACTATTTTGGATATCCAAAATTCTTTTTTTGATATCAAAAATTCTTTTTTTGATATCAAAAATAAAAGTTTATTTTTGATATCCAAAATAGTATTTTTGATATCAAAAATTCTTTTTTTGATATCAAAATTTCTATAATAATGCGCTCTCCCTTACCAAGATTTATCTCTCATTTTTTGCTTCATCTCAAAAAGTGCTACCATACAAAATAACGGATTCACGGACCTCAACTCAATCTCCAACTCATAAAAATCAGGATGCAAATTACACAAATTCTGTTGTTGGTTGTTCATATATTCAAGAGCTATCATTCAATCGACAATTTCCCCTTGTTTATTGATTTTATACAATTTCGCTCCTCAGTCCCGACGCTGTACGCATTTTATAAACACTCGTGCAACTGTTGTGAGAAGGTGTCATTTCCGCCGTTGTTTTGAAATCCAGCAGATACTAAGCGTATGGTGCGACTAATTCCATCCAAAACTGATTCTATACCTGTCACCAAAATCACAGTGGGCAAATGACCTTCCTGGACCGACCTTCCTTGGCACAGGAAGTACAACCCGTAGATGGCGAGGGAGAAGTCATTATAGAACTGTACCGGAAATGGTTAATTTTTGATATCAAAAATAAACTTTTATTTTTGATATCAAAAAAAGAATTTTTGATATCTAAAATAGTATTTTTGATATCAAAAATAAAAGTTTATTTTTGATATAAAAAATAAACCGTTTATTTTTGATATCAAAAATTCTTTTTTTGATATCAAAAATAGAATTGTTGATATCAAAAATAGTATTTTTGATATCAAAAATAGTATTTTTGATATCAAAAAAAGAATTTTTGATATCAAAAATAAACGGTTTATTTTTGATATCAAAAATAGTATTTTTGATATCAAAAATACTATTTTTGATATCAACAATTCTATTTTTGATATCAAAAAAAGAATTTTTGATATCAAAAATAGAATTGTTGATATCAAAAATAGTATTTTTGATATCAACAATTATCCGATTAAATACGAAAACGGCGCACATTTATTTTTGATATCAAAAAATTTATTTTTGATATCAAAAATAAAGGAATAAATACCGAAACGGCTTGCCATATTTTAGGCAACGAAAATGTGAAGAAATGGAGCGAAAAGATTGAAAAACACGACTTTCGCGGATACCACATGGCCGCAATTTTGAATTTACCCATGATTCTCTGCCCGGGGGTATATGAAAATAGGCCTCAAAATGACCCCAAGAAGATAAGTTTAAAAGTCACCAAGTTTCGGCCTCCTCGGTTTTGTCGTTTCAGAGCAGCAGAGAAAAATTCACTAGGGGGCACTTCCCCCCCCCTCCCCCAGGCCAGGTGGGGTTAAAGGGTCAACGGCAGCCATTTTGAATAATTTTTCCTGTTATTCTTGTTTGTTTTCGCCAAATTGTTGTGTGACGTATGTGCTGATTGAATTTATCCCAAATTTATAGTAAAATATATCACAACCAGTGATCGAGATCATCCATGCGACAATTCATCACGACATATTAACCAGGAAATGCCTCATGGCGGCAATCTTGGATATTTCGATTTTCCCAAGGATGCCAAGGTGGCATCATCCGGTTTCGTGATCAGCGCATCGAAAAGATATAGAAACCATCAAAAAACATTAGGTGGACTGTATTTCCAGGTTTTTCGGCCGGCTCCCGGACTAGAATGTGTCTCCGGCAATCTAGACCCCAGGAACTTCCAATCCCCAGTAAACGAGTTGTCACAGCGACACAGCTCACCAATTATCAATATACGAGTTGTCAGAGCATTTCCATCATAGCTCTCTAGATTTGTATCTAATGCCGCTTATGCCGGTGCTAGGGGCCGTGTGGTTTTGTCATCCAAGTTGCCACATGAACAGGTACAATAAAAGCGTACCTGAGATACAACACATATCACGAATTGTTAGATTCTTGGTATGTGCTTTAGAATAGGTTAACTAGAAGACTACTGTGAAGTCATGTGGCTCTGTCAGTATGTCGGCACATCATTCCATCTCCCTTATATGCGTTGTAATATTTAACTGTATTATGACGAGATTCTGCTGGTGGACATTTCGTCCCCGAGGCCCGCCCCCTGTACAGACCTTTAGGTCTTCGATATATGTTGGCATTGTGGGAAGTTGATGCTGGGTCGACATCGGACCTTACAGACTAGTCTTTTGTGTTAAATGCCTTCATTTTCATCTGACGACGATACAGCTCACCAATCTCCAGTGTTCGAGTTGTCACAGCGACACACCTCACCAGTTACCAATATACGAGTTGTCAGAGCATTTCCATCATAGCTCTCTAGATTTGTAACTAATACTGCTTATGCCGGTGCTAGGGGCCGTGTGGTCATGTCATCCAACACATATCACGAATCGTTAGATTCTTGGTATGTGCTTTAGAATATGTTAACCAGAAGACTATACTGTGAGGTCATGTGGCTCTGTCAGTATGTCGGCCCCTCTTCCCACTTCCTTATACGCGTTGTAATTCCAATGCTCAGGTGGTTTACTGACACTGTATACCTTACTCGACATAGACTTTAACCAACATCTGAGTGGGCACTGGCTCTTTGTCCCATATAATGTATGATCAACACTTCCAAAGAAGTGTCACAGGAAAAAAATGTCCTAACAGTGGTAAGGATAAGGGTATAGTTGTCGTAACAAGCGACATTACAATATTCTAGTCAAAGTACGAGATCAAAGATTAAGACACGTGTGCAAGAAGTAGGGAGCAATGAGGAAGATATATGGTGCAATGTGTAATGAGAAGGGTTCAGGGATCAGTGTGAAATGAGGAGGGTATAGGGAGCAATACAAATGGTGCGGAGTATAGAGAGCCATGAGAAAAATACTAGCTGTGACTAACTAGGTCACCTCTCTATGACTCGGGGTAACACATGACACCTCATAAAACATTCCACCTAGAAATTAATGTTAGCTGCAAACTACTTATTACGTCACGTGGCACATTGTCATATTTTTGCGCTGAAAACTGACGTTACTGACATATTGCGTTCGTGTGCAAACGTAAGCTAACAAGTAAAAATCTAAAAATAGCACAGTTCAGTCCGGCCCAATGCGCATGCGTCAATCCCATGATGCAACTCGTTCTGCACTTTTTTACTTTGGCCCACCATTGTAAAGACTTCTGTAAACAAAGCTCTCGAGAAAATCGAAGGATTTGCGTTACAAAGACGGATCTTGATCGTCAGCAAGACTACAAGCCATCATTATATCTGTTGGGAAGTATTATTTGCTGTTATTTACGATAATTGTAGCCTCAATGTTCTGTGGTGTCTGTGGCAAACCAAAGTCAACGGCCGACCGGCTTTCCATTTGCCTTGCCTGTCGCGGCCATATTATTTGCGATGTTAGCCATAGATGCCAAGAGTGTCAACAATGGCCCGATTATTGTTTTGTAGTTATGACTGGGTCGGGCGTGAGTTCCCTTCCTCCTGGTTTGGGAGTTCGGACATTTGTAACTCCGTTTCCTCGTTTTTGCTAAAACGAGACTACTACCACACGGGTGGAGTCCTATTCCTTTTCACACCCGGCAACCCCACGGGTGCCTCCGCTAGTCGCCTCTTACGACAAGCTGTCTGAGGAGCTGAGGCCTATTCTTACCATGACCTGCAGTGTGCACAACGACAGCCCAGGTCAATCCTCTGAAGTCCCACAGGGCTAATAGATAAGAACCTCGTGCCAGACACGGGTACCTTTTCTTCTGATTTATCCACAGAAAATAAGAAGAATAAGCCTATCAAGGTACTGGACTCTATCCGAGACAAGACGGGCATTTCAACTGATGTCACTGTTGAACTGGAAGTTCCCGCTAGCGAGTCCGCCATGAAGACGGAAGAAACGCAGACGGGAATGAGGACCACTACTACAGCAGTGGGGAGTGGTGACACTGTGGGTATGCCTATACGGTCTGTTGGGGCAGATACAATTGTGGAGTCTTCCATTAGGAGCAATCCCCTATCTCCCCAGGCGGTTTATTTTGATCAAGGGTCTAATTTACCGCTCTCTGTAGGCCCAGAGGCAGCCCGAGGCCTGGTGAGTCCAGTGATTGATTTTCGCTCGCAATCAGTCGCTGGTTACAGCACAGCAGGGGTAGCTTCTTACAGGTATAAGGCCAATCTACCTGTGGTCTCGCCAGGTGTGTTACCACGGTCTTGCGTAACACCTCTTATTCAGATATGGGATCTGTTATGCAAGGCCGGGTGAGATCAAGCCATGCGCAGACGATAACTCGAGGGTTGTCCGACGCACAGGGTCGAAGTTATTGTCCCACAGGTTCGCTTCCGGTTCCGCAGATAAATCCACTAGGATGTTCTGGGAATACGGCGGTGGCCCAGTCACGGCAGGTGACTGGTGCCGGTAGTGAGTCGGGAAAACAACCGTTCTCAGCTGTGATTATACTAAATAAGGCTCACTATCAGGTTCCGCTCAGCCATTTCCGGTCGCCTATGGCTTCCGGTATGGTTTCCCCAAGACTTCGGTTAGGACACATCGTCATTCCGGTCCGTCCCGTTTTGAGGCCTGCTGTTGCGACTTCAGGTGGTTTGAAACTTCCGGTACGTCCGGAGATGCAATGTCCTAGCCAATATGCGTCTGCCTATAGGCAAGTCTCAATCAACCCAAGGGTCAATACGGAAAATTGACCACTCTTTGTCAGCTGCGATCATTCGCAGAATGGACCAGCAGGCAGCTGAGATCCGCCTAATCCGCCTAATTTCGGATACTGGTGTTGGCTGCTTCCGGTTCTGCTGAGGTTCCGCAATCGGATCCTTCACAACTTCCGGTTAGCACGCCACATCCTATTGATCTAACGGTTGATCCACCGATGAGACGTCAGGGGCCCGTGAGTCGTCGTTCTAATGAGGATTCAGATAGTGATCTAGATCCTGAACGACGCTCATATTCGGAAGTACTTGACACTCTATACGAGTTGACACGGCCCCCGTCTCCGACGTCCTCTCGCCTTCAGACCATGGCAGAGGCTCCGTCCAATTTCACAAGGCAAATGTCGTCATTACCTGCGTCAAACGCAATTCATGGGTTATGCTCGGTCCAAGAGACGGTCTTGGCCCAGCCCAAGATACAGCAAGAACGTGTTGCAAGGACCAGTAAACGTGCACTCTTCAGGCAAGGCTCTGTTTGACTTTAAGGCCGGAACCTGAATTTGCCGACATCTGTTCTAGTAATAAGGTTCTGGTCAAGGTCACGGTTCCGCTTTCGGGCAAGCAGGCTTTGGCTCTAGAAGAAGCTGCGCGACAGGGAGTAGCTATTGCCTCGCATATGGATTGGTTCCTTACCGCAATATCCACTGTGCTTGGCAGACTGTCGCATTCTCGACTAGCAACCACTAGCAGCTCAGATCTGTAATTACTGTCGGACCTACAGAATGTAGCAGCTAAAGCTAATGCTGAAGCATTAGCGCTGTCTACATTCTATTCGGCGATGTTGGTTCACATGAGAAGTCAGGCCTATATGTCGTCGATTGTGAACTATGCTCCCGATGTAGTACTACGTACAAAAAGGAACAATCGCCAGAATCTGCGATGTTGTTCAACGGGGTTATCCAGTCTCTTAGAGAACAAGTAGATAGGGCTAAGCCTCCTATTGTTCCAAGAGCGGGTGGTTCGAGGACTAAGAGAATGTCGAACGACACTTTCGGTCCCCCTACCAAACTGACCAAATCGAGTGCTTCCGCATCCGGTCCTAAGGGAAAGCAAAAAGCGATTGCACAGAACCCTCAACAGCAAGGTCAGAGCACTTCCGTCAAAGGCAAAGGAAAGCGCTCTGGGAAGAAACAACAGTCTAGCCGGTGACCATTCGAGCCATGTCAACCCTTTGACATGGGGGGACCTCGAATTGCCACAACTTCCGGTCCCGCCAGAACCCAGTCTCCCAGTAGGGGGACGACTTCAGAGGTTTTGGCAGAACCATGTGCCAGACACATACCAGGACAGCTGAATGTTTTAGCAGACGCATTGTCCAGAAAACATCATATTTTACCGACGGAGTGGCAACTTCACCCGGACATTCTGCGCCAGATCTCTGTGATCTGGGAAACTCCGCAGATAGATCTGTTCGCCACTCGGCTCAACCATCTACTTCCTCTGTCCATGTCTCCAGTACTGGACACACAAGCAGTAGGAATAGATGCGCTGTCGCAGGATTGGACGGGGCTAATAGCCTATGCGTTTTCGCCTCCGGCAATTCTGCCTCTAGTACTACAAATGATACGACAGCACCGCTGCATAATGTATCTAGTAGTCCCCTGGTGGCCAGCTCGGACGTGGTTTCCCGACTGTCTAGTCATAGTGGTCGACGTTCCCAGACGTCTTTCGCTATGGGAAAAGCTACTCCATCAACCGAAGTCAGCCGTTTTCCACCACCAGCCTCAGACATTCCGCTTGCACGTGTGCAAGTGCTCAGGAATAAACTCTCTGAGGCAGGATTTTCTCGGGAAGCTACGCAGAGAATGGCTGCTTCCACTCGAAGCTACACTTCCGCATGTTATCAAGGAAAATGTTAGATACTGAGCATGCAAGGACGTCACCCAACAATAAATTGAAAAACCATACAATTAGGCTGCGTCACTTCCGGCCAATCCAAATTATACGCAGTATGGAATAAGCCCCAGCAAAAAGGAAGCACTTATCTATCTAGTTTGCTTGTGATGGTAGAAGTAGTCAAGGCAGTCTGTGAGGGTGCTCGTTCTATCGATGGATAGGTGCACTGCTTGGGATCAGCCGTCCAGACAGATGATCTCAAAGATGCAGAAGTTATCGTGGACACACTGGATATGTCAAAGATGTAGAGGTTACCGTGGACACACTGGATATGTCAAAGATGCAGAAGTTACCGTGGACACACTGGATATGTCAAAGATGCAGAAGTTACCGTGGACACACTGGATATGTCAAAGATGCAGAAGTTACCGTGACACACTGGATATGTCAAAGATGCAGAAGTTAATGTGACACTGATGCCAAAGATGAAGTTACCGTGGACACACTGCCATAAGCCAAAGATGCAGTAGTTACGGTGGACACACTGGATATGTCAAAGATGCAGAAGCTGGGCCGTGACACACTGGATATGTCAAAGATGCAGAAGTTACCGTGGACACACTGATATGCCGAAGATGCAGAAGTTACGTGAGCACACTGGATATGTCAAAGATGCAGAAGTTACCGTGGACACACTGGATATGTCAAAGATGCAGAAGTTACCGTGGACACACTGGATATGTCAAAGATGCAGAAGTTACCGTGGACACACTGGATATGTCAAAGATGCAGAAGTTACCGTGGACACACTGGATATGTCAAAGATGCAGAAGTTACCGTGGACACACTGGATATGTCAAAGATGCAGAAGTTACCGTGGACACACTGGATATGTCAAAGATGCAGAAGTTACCGTGGACACACTGGATATGTCAAAGATGCAGAAGTTACCGTGGACACACTGGATATGTCAAAGATGCAGAAGTTACCGTGGACACACTGGATATGTCAAAGATGCAGAAGTTACCGTGGACACACTGGATATGTCAAAGATGCAGAAGTTACCGTGGACACACTGGATATGTCAAAGATGCAGAAGTTACGGTGGACACACTGGATATGTCAAAGATGCAGAAGTTACCGTGGACACACTGGATATGTCAAAGATGCAGAAGTTACCGTGGACACACTGGATATGTCAAAGATGCAGAAGTTACCGTGGACACACTGGATATGTCAAAGATCCAATCAGCAGGCGAGATATTCGGTGCAGTGATTGGTTTGTTGGATCACACGGTCAAATGAAAGACTGGAAATCGGGAGATGTGTACTCAGGCAGAGGCATAGAGTTGATTTACTGCAGAATGTACCGGAAATCGTAAAGGATAGACGGAGTCAGGAGAGAACCCATCGTTCCACAGCATTTTAGGGATGATATTTCAGAGGAGCTACACAATCGGATGGGACAGCATGTGCGGGCTAGTATACAGCGGCGTTTAGTGAACAGCTGTATATTCACCCTAAGTGTTTGAATATTGTTCTAAAGTTTTCCTCTCATACATTGTTAAATGATATAACAAAGAGATAAAGTAATAATTCTTATTGTTTCAGTTTATTGACGAATATTGTTGCCAGGTTTTATCGTGCATAACCTGAATCATAGGACAAACTGTGGTGAATCACCAGTTCTGTTAGAACAGTCAAACGTCACACACTGCGGCATGATCCCGTGTATTTGCGGAATGTTGGCACAATATCACTCAAATTATAACAGTATATAGGATATAGTATTTTGATATGAATAGATCGGCGGTAAAAAATCGCAAAAAAAATAGTTGCTTACATTTTTGGATATGGAGAGATAAATATTTCGTCAAGTGTATACATTAGTCACACGTGTTCTTCTCCCTTAACTTTACCAATAAATATAACATGAAATTTGATTGTATTGCTGGATGATACCATAGTATGATGTTACGTCACCAGGCATGGTTAAGGCGACTGCAGACTCGTCATGGTGCTAAACTGTACAATTTAATGGTAAATGTCTGTGATATGCATCATCCCTTGGTCAGTTCAGATATCACATGTCCAGTCCGCGGTGTAAAGTGGAGCAAATAAGGATAGCCCATCACAACTTGGACTTTGGTGTTGATGTATAACACAATCGGTACAGTCTTTTTCGAAAGCTCTAACTCGGGGACCCGCCACTCGGCGATCAGCCGGTGGGTGCCTCCGAGGGAATGATAAAATTCATTGCTAGAGGTACGCTGTTATAATTAATAATTTCAAACAACTGTCGTGACTCACACGTCAAATTCGCGATGCTGATTCTGAATATATCATATCTGACGAGTCTCCAGTTTTCCTTATCACTTGCTTAGTACGTTGCAGAGATGTACATGCACTGTCGATATTTTTTCATGCCGTTCGATGATTTCCACAGAGTTGTTGCCCTTTATCTCGCCCGTCAACTATTTCTTCCTTGGTTCATATTTCGGTTACTATGTCATGGACAACTTCTCAACTGAAATGGATGATGCTCTGTAACATTCAAATGCGCCTGTCAGGATTTTACGCGTTCACAATGATTTTCCACGGAGTTAGCAACCATTTCTCTCCGGATCAAATGAGGGTCATAGACTAAATAACAGAAGCAACTGGATATGTTATATAAAGACCATCTTGAGTGTGGTAAAGTTCGACCACATCTGGGAAAAAAATCCCCCAATCGACTAATAAGTACATTAAAAAACAGCTTGAACGCATATATATCAATACTTGGAAAGAGCAAATAAAACTTGACAGCAAGCTCTCTACAAACAATGAACTGCAACATGCTCCTCGCCTTGTGAGTAACATAATGGCAATAAAAACAACAAACATCGTTCTGCGTTAATCAAACTCAGAATTAGCGCTCATATATTACCAATCGAAAAGGTAATCGGAAAGTCCCTGATTAATGCACTTTGCTGTTTGGTTTGACATTGAAAGCATAGCTGCATAAGTGATCCACACCCCAAACATTTGCCATTCCTTGGGTAACATCAGAAGATGGGCAATCGTTTGATACAGCCGGGCACACGTGTAGATCAGGAAGTGAAGCGAAGCTGCATCCGCAGATGGTCCGGTCAAAACGTAAAATCCACCAACAAGAACAAACTGTATGATATTATCCAGGTCTTTCTGATGATCCCTAAAAAAAGAAGGTTAAGATAATTTTAGTTCAAATTTTAGTTCCCTGTAATTTCTGGGCAACAGTTGACAGGATTTTAATTATCTTAAGTAATATAGAAATGGTTCAGAATACATTTGTAGAACGTCATCACTGACTAATGTTAGTGTTTGTTAGAATAAGTTAAAAAATGTTTTGCAATTCATCAACGGGCCCATTTTGAACAATAATGGAAAGAAACTCTTCTCACAACAGAATGCTGAGTGTTGCTTGCGTATTAGGCCTACACTGCCATATGTCTGTCAAAAGAACTGAATGGGGATCATTAATTAACGATACGCATGCGTGTTCATTGATAGACAATAATTGAATAGGTTATGATATAGTTTAATGCATAGATGAAACCAGTGGCTTTTGGAATATCCTTTCTTTTTTTTCTTTTCTTTTTTTCATAATCTATAACAGGAGCCACCCCAAGTTCAGCGGTTCCTATCTTCTGATTTACGACGCCGTACTTTAGCTGTTTGTGTGGGAAACGCTGAAACTTAGGCGATTTAACGCCACCGGTTTTCTTCAAAACTATTACATCTTTTCTCACCTCAGCACCATATCAAATAAATAATGTCCTTTTTTTTATATCATATTATTTTAGGATGATACTTCGGGTGGGGCGAAGGTGGAGCTGAATCCACCAATAACAATTTAACACAGGATCCTCGCTATTCATTATCATTTTTCTTACGGTGTACATGCACACGCGGCATATAATCGAAGTAATGCACGGGTGTTCAACCATGCACAGTAAATGTAATGGCCTTGGCACCCAGTGGAATATATTAGATGTAGTTTCAGACCCCTCCCCAAATCTGCCTCTGAACCTGAAATCGTCCTAAGCACTCCCAATCATGCACGTCAATGGCGATGGATATACGTACACGTGTTATTTTAATGTTAATTTTATGTTCCTGCATGTCCCTCAATGAAATGCACTTTCCGATCCCTTTGCTGTGCCTGTTCATTCTCTCAGATCCCTTTAGCTATCCTGAAAATGTTTGGCAGCCTATTGATAAAAAAATAGATTGCTGGACCCTATTTTCACCCTTGGTAATCACACAGCCATTCGGACAAAGTCCCATGAACATTCGACAAAAGCTTCGGCCATTTAATATAGACCAGTACTATAACATGTACCGTAAATTGTATGTTGCATCTTCCCGGTTCCCACTGAGTGTTAAATGCCTTTTTGATTTCTTCTTGGTTTCAGAGCCGCTTTCCTGACCATATAGCTCTTTTAGCTATCCCGACGTAATTTCACGGCCTTCCAGAAAAAAATCCCGCCTCCAACAGGCGTAAGATGCCATTTTTGGGATTTTTCTTTTTAGGTTCACCCTCGCACTCTTCTGATGAAGTTTCGTCCCATCTCGTCCAAAACTGTGGTTATATACGGCGGCCCCAAACGAACACGCAGAGACGCGTAGAATTAAACAGGGAGTCCCCGGCCCGTGTAACACTTGTTAATTCAACTATTCATCTCTCGAACTTGAAAGTAGAAAGATTGAAATGGGAGCGATAAGCAAGAGGCGGGAGAAATTGACGACGTCTGGCGACTAAAAAGCATCCATATGACTCTACAGGAAAGCTTCCCTCGGCATCAAACATGCAGACCCGAGCATACGGTGGATTCTCTGACGTAGCCTTAGTATCTCAGCCGCGCTTTTATTGTAGCGGTTCATGTGGAGATTATGAACTATCCACACGGCCCCTAGCACCGGCTTAAGCGGAATTAGATATGCTAGCTCGGGAGCTGTGATGACAGATCAGCTCAAATTACAAGCGTCAGGACCGTCATTCATAATTCAGCCGTCGTCCATTAGAGAATATCCGCGTCCATAATCCAAAGACCTATTCCATATAACAGTATTATCACCAAATTCAAAACGACAATCATAGTATACATAAACATAGGCTTGTTTCCTGCAAGAGAGAAGCGGTCAACAGTTTTCAATGATGCCGGCAAGACATCATGATGTTCCAAAAATATCAAATCCGTATCGCTGATCAGTATTCTCAATCCATAATATTCGTTGTAAAATCGTCATCTAAAGAATGATATATCTCAGTCACGCTTTGATTGTGACTGTTCATATGAGTACCATGAGGATCTTGAAGTACATGGGTGCATACGGCCCCTAGCCCCGGGTTAAGCGGAATTAGACACAAGTTACGAAACGTAACGCCATAGATCTCGCACACTTTGAATAACAAATAACTCATCGGATGTTAATGGATGAGCATCGAGGACGTCTGATGGAGTAAACGCTTCAACATGGGGTAAGCCTGGTAAATGCAAGAATACTCAGAAAACCAACCTGACCAGCCTTAAGCATTTCCATCTTTTTTTCCATTTTACGAGATGGAAAGCTGAATTGTCAAGCTTTACATGGATAAGGGGCGATTGTTTCCTTTTACACAAGCGATTATGCAAACCTAATTGGTTTAGGTGGTTTCAGCCACCCCACTTCCTTCTCAGAGAACTTTCCCTGGTGCTCCAAAATGAAGAAATGTTGAGAGCTGTAACTTAGCGCAGTTATAGCTCATGATATTTAAGTTATTTTGAGCCTGTAGCATAATACTCGGAGCAGAGCATCATGAGTAAATTAAAAATAGATGACATTAGGGTGTGAATGGAAAGTTCTGTTTTCCGCGTATTCCTTCAAAATTAATGTTTTGTTTTCGTAAAAGTACTCAAAAGTTTATTTTTTTTTCTCGAATAAATGATTATTTACTAATTAACCTGCAGTTTCAGCATAGAAAATTGCGCAAATAAAAAATTGGAAAAATCGGCCGGAAAAATCGTCCACAAAATGACTTATTTTTGAGAAATGATGTCATCATGGCCGCCATCTTGGATTCTGTGACATTTTCTGGTAGCCCTTGAATCAGTGATACTGTGTGGCAAGTTTCAACTTCCCAGCCTTAAGGATAATAAAAATAACGAAGCTGTTGGTAGTCTAACTATTCTTTGAATAACAATATTGCCCCTCAGATGACCTTTTTGGGGCCAGAGGGCATCACAGAGACCAGAGCAACGGGCACCCCTTCTAATATTGTTCTATATGTCTCATGTGATGGGTGTGCCAAGTTTGGTGCTTTGGTCCAGCGTGTCACGATCTTCCCAAAATATGGCCGTACGCCACCTCACTACAAATTCTTGTGCTTCATGGCCTGCTTGCGATTTGGTGCCAAAATATGAGGGCGCGTGTTCGATTCTCGCAAGAACTGATCGATTGACGGAAATTGACATCATTATCAGTTAGCCCATACGTGCGTACGGGTACCACCTGCAGTAGCTATGTGTATTGGCCGTGTACAGAGTGCGATGGCTCCGGTGATGCCTTCCTGGTTACTGCGTGAAATCAAGGGCCCGGCCAACCACCTCGCTGGGGGTCTAATAACATCCCAGCCACCAGTCAGATTTTTGGACCGGATTCGGGGCCTTCGCGCCCATCGCTGGAAGTGACATCATATACAGTAAAATAGATGTTTACCGAACATTTCGATTACTTTTCAAGTCTGCATAATACCTCTGTTGACCTAGCGTTAAAAAGAATTATCTGGAGATAATTTTCCCTGATTATCTGGACAGAGCATATAAAAAGTAGTTCGCTCATGTGCAACACTAAAGGAGTTGTTCGGCCGGATTCAAACTGAACCGTGCGTTGGTTGGTTCCCCCTATACGTCATAGCAACGTAGTAAAGGTCAACTTCCACTACTGGTGGCAGGGATGGTAATGGAGCCTGCGAAATGGAGCATGCGCTGTGGGCAGGTTGGGCCCCGGCGCCACGCCAGTCACCAGGCGTAGTTGTTGGGAAAATACCGAGGCCGCTCATCACAAACAATAGAATAATTCGATTCTGTATTATCTTACCTTACCTTACCAAAATTCATAGGGACCATTTCTGTTTTGAATTACTTGTAACGGCTGCAGGTGTAGATTACGCGCCACCAAAATTGTCCGTTTCCGTAGATTCATTCTGATTATCGCTCTCACGTTAAGCTGAACCTGAACAGTTTGTTCAAAGCTTGGGTGAAAGTTATGAAAAGTGGGCTTTTCTACTAATGCACATAGCTTGTTCGATACTTCAGATTGAACACTATTTTTCCGTAATTCCAATATTCAACACTACTGTGTTAAGCTGTGGACAATTTATTGTATTGTTTTTCTTCAGTCAAGAAGACGAGCTGATAACGCTTCAGTGAAAAAGTTTAGAATAAATATCTGGTCAGACTAGTTTTCAAACTTGAATAATTTTATATCTTCGAAGCGGGTTACAAAATATTATTCATTTCTGTTTCCAGGATATTTTTCATGCAATTTAATATCTCGGCTTCCTGACGTATCAAAATCTCGACTCGACATTATTGGTTCGGAATGAATTTTAACCAATAAAACTTGGGATGAGCAACCAAAAAATGTTCGAACAGATAATGTCGACATTCTTTATAGGACGACAGCTGAATTATGAATGACGGACCAGACGCTATATTGTAACCCCTCTTGTTGGGTTGCAGCCACCAGGTAATCCACCTAGTGAAGTTACACTGTCAAAAGGAAGTTTTTCAAAACCCCAAAAGTGGGTGAAACCCAGCTGCAATCAGAAGTGGTGTTCCGAACCCCGTCCACTTGGTTTTTCAGAAACCTACTTTTCGTTTTTGGAAAAACTGAATTATGGGTTTCAAAACACTATTTGGTGTTGGGTTTTCAAACCCCAAATGTCGTAGCAGTAGGATAGCAGGTAATTTTGGAAGTTCCAGATACAAAAAAGTGAGGTAGGTCAAAATGTCATAATGTATTATATGAATAGCACAATGACACGGCGAACAAGCATAACAGTATGTACCCGTAGTCAGAAAGAATTATAGATTTTCGAAAGAAAATCACTTTCTGGATGTTATGCCAAACATGGAACATCTATAACAGGGTAAAGTAATCCTTACTTGGTGTAGGTACTCTTAGTGAAAACTTCAAATAAGTTTCCATTAAATAAATCACTGAAGACACGTATCTCAATGATCTTCGGATGATAGTGGGGATTCTTTAAAACATTGTGCATCGGGTACTTTAGCACACCGTCCCCATCCTATGGGGCAGATAGGGCCCCGACATCTCTTTTAGGTGCACCTTGAATAATGCCACAGATTTATGTCCCTTATCTCGATCGAAATGCCGTAAGTGGTATTTCGAAAAACCTGACTTCCCAGAGAATAGAATGGGAATTTCAAGAAAATAACTACGGTAAATTAAACAATTAATTACCGGTATCATTTAATTATCCGGTTGTGCTAATTTCTTGCGATAGTTTGAGCATTACAGTACCGGTGTATCATTTTTGATAGATCAAACTTGGGAATCGGTGAATAAACGCCCAAATCCGCGTTATGGGGTTTCAAAACACCAGTGTTTGAACCCTTTGTATCGGTGTTTCTGTGCCTCAAATATAGTATTTTGGACAACACGGCGCGTAACCCAGAAATGGTGTTTGGAGAGCAGAAAATGGGGTTTTGAAAACCTTGCTTTTTACAGTGTAGTAAAGTGCGTTTAGCTCCCGGAAAATTGAGAACAGGCATGGGCGACCTACTGAATTTAACAGAGAGGGGCGGAAAGGACAGACGTACCTTACACACACTTCTAGAACGAAACCTTGCCTGAAAAGAAAATGAAATGATGTACGGAAACAGAGAATTTTAAGACCACAGATTTGACAAAACAAAATATGAAACTTAAAATAGCTTAAAATTTTATCCTTATCTTTGGAGTGATTTTTCCTTCATTTAGAACACATTTGTGTTCGCTTCATCGGCGATTTATCACTTGATATTTTCATCTCAATGAGCACATTATGTCTTTTTCATTACAGAATCGTTATAACATATATAGCGGAGGCATATAACGTTAGATTCGCCGTCAAATGGTTTCTCTAAATCCCCCACTGTGACATAATACTCGAGCCACCTGTCAGATTGTGGCTTTATTGGCCCACCGGCGATTGGACGGCCGACAATGGGTTAAGACGTTAAGATATAGGGCTTAGGTGTTAAGTTAAAGAGATTAACGACTGGCTTTGACGGGCGTCACTGCATTTCGATTAATTATTCCCAAAAAATCCATCAGAGCTTCTGAGCTATTTCACCAGGCCGTTGAAGCGTAAAGCTAGGCATTGGTGGGCGTTACTTTGTTACGTCCGTAAAAGCAAGCGTATCCCAAAAACGTGCACCCTGGACGTTCCACTCTCAACTTGGGTTTGTTCTGAGTGCAAACGCACGTTTACCTAACACTACGATACGATACAACTCCATAAATATATATGGGTATGAAGGCACCCAGGCGAAAGAAGCCAGTGCAGATGCTATGATGAAGAGACTGCTAAGAGTCTATCTACTAATACAGATAGCTTGTTTGCTGATAGTCAGACTAAATCCCAGGGAAGCCTGAGTGAAGAAGAGCCCGTCTTCCGGGATCGTACGGTTACACCAGCTATTAATACCCACGCTGTGGCGATCGAGGACACCGGACAAGATAACTTGCAACAGACTTACATCCGAATGTGCTCAGTAGTAGGGAATGTGGAAATGGAGGAACATTTCACCCGGATGTAGTGACGTCATGAGGAGGGTTTGAGGAGGAACTAGTGGCGCCATCTGTACACTTTGGACGCAAGGGAGACAACTCGATCTGCCAGAGTTTGGCCGCCATCTTGAATTTTTGAGGAGGTGTGGGCGGCCATCTTGAATTGTGTGGAAAAGGGGATGTATTCCTCCGCAGTAATGCGGTCCTGGCGGTGATGCGGTCGCGGGAAAAAGCTTCCACGGAGAAAAAGTAGTCCCTAGACTGGAAATACGCTGCATGGTCCGATGGGGCCGAGTGAGGCTCTTTTCAGTCATGGGTATTTTCACAGAATAAATAAATAAATAAATAAATAAATAAATTAATTTTAATAAATAAATAAATTAATTAATTAATTTTAATAAATAAATAAATTAATTAATTAATTAATTTTAATTAATTAATAAACACTTTACAACGAAAGGGTCCTAGTGGGACTCGAGCCCGGGTCTCCTCGATCTAGAGGCAGACACGTTATCCATTACGCCACGAGCTATAGGCTACAAGCCAAAGTTGAAAATGGGCTATATGGCGTGGGTGTGGGGTTGACATAGGGTCATTCTGCGCATGCGCAGCCTGGCCATATTATGGAAATAGACGTTTTTGGGGTCTAGACGAGCCCTATTGACCTTTGACCTCAGAAATTTGCATATCACGTGACCCAGGTCAAAAGTCCCGGATGTAAAAATGACGTCACTTCCGGTTGGGGTGAATGAGGCGTGACCTTTGTACTGCGGGGTTGCGCAAGTGTGTGGGTGACGTCACTTCCGGTTGGGGTGAATTCACCCGGATGTAAAAATGACGTCAGTTTCGGTTGGGGTGAATGCTCAAACACGACCGCTAACTTTTCCGGCCCGCACCCAGGCCTGGCCCCGGCCCCGGCCCCCCAGCGCGCACGCGCGCGGGTTCTCCGGCCGCAGCGCGCGCGCGCGCGGGTTCTCCGGAAGCGCGCGGGGATGATCTGATGCCGCAGCGCGCGCGCGCGTCATCACCGGCAGTGCGCGGATGCATGTCGGGTCAAAATGTCAAAGGTCACATCCAAGTGACAATGTTGCGGCATCGAGATAGTCAGAGCTTGAGCACAAAAAGGGGATTCTAGATTAACATGGGAAAGATGGACAGGTCCATTTGGACCAATCAGCGGTCGAGAAAAAGAGCCAATCAGCGGTCGAGAAAAGGAACCAATCAGCGGTCGAACAATCAGCCAATCGAATTGGGGTACTCACGGTGTGTTTTCGCTGACGTCCGCGCCTACATCTGGGTTCCTGTACACTCGGGTAATGTTTTCTGGACACGGATGGGTTAGCTTAGCTTTGGCTCCATTCTAGGCCACTGATTGGCTAATACGGTGTTCAAAGCCAGTTTCATGCATTGTGCTCATAGAACTCACAGTAATAAACTTAATCTATACGTGCTGGACGAGTCTTCACTCACCGTATACACGTACCTCAATGAAATGCCCGCTCCAAACCTAGACCAAAACACGTACTTGGTCTGTGGGCTGATTTCATTGGCTCTCTATTTTACTATAGTGCTCTGGCATTCTAACATTGATGGTTAAATTTTGGTCCCATCCTACACCACCGATTTCAGTTTGACTGAATCTCCACATTGGGCATTTTTGCATTATGAATAAAACACACAAGACACGTTTTTTTGGTGAGATCTCATTTTGTTTTTTATTCAGTAACAACAACAACGTGAGAACAACCACGTGAAAACTGAAGCCCAGAACAAGGGGCTTGTACATTGAAAGAACTGAAGCCCAGAACAGGGGGGCCTGTACATTGAAAGAACTGAAGCCCAGAACAGGGGGCTTGTAAACTTAAGCCCAGAACAGCGGGCGTGTGTACATTGAAAGAACTTAAGCCCAGAACGGGGCTTGTACATTGAAATGATGGGCGGCCCAGTCATAGACGAGTACATCGCGGTCCTCGGCCTTGGGGTACTCGTCAAACATGTGGACGAACGTCTGTATGGAATGTCCCGGGCATCGATGGTACAGGTAAAACAAGCAATATTGTCCGCATATGCTACTGGTCAGGCTTTGCAACGTTTGACTGTTCCAACACCACGTCTCTGTACCTTGATCCATGAAGTCTGTTAAATCGGGATGGAGGGGTGGCAGGCCGTACGGGTCAAAGTATTCCCCCTGCTGTTCTGTCAAGTACACGGCCACCCAATGTTCACCGGGCCGATCCATCGGGTCCGTGTTGAGAACGTATGCAGCAGGATACATACGGTCTAATGGGAACACATCTCGGGCGAACACCCCTTGAAACACCATACGTGTCTCTGGGTCATTCTCCAGCACGGTGGTCATCTGGTCTGTATCCATGTTAGGTGGAGAAGTCACACAGGACGTTGCGCGCCTTGTCCACTTGAATGATGTTGTCAAACTCGGCGTAGCAGATCACATTGACGGTGGTCGCCAGGGCTCGTGCAAAGTGGATTTCCAACCGTAAGTTGCCTTGCTTGGCTAGGGCCAGCTGATTGTCGTTCTCTAAGGTAGGGGTCAGATCGAAACAGAACAACGTGTATCCGTTCCCGTAGTCCTCCCGACTGATGAAATTCCCTTCGTCCTCGTTGATTTGACCGGTGGCTGTAAACAGGCTCTGATAGGCTCGAATGAAATTCCTGCGCGCAAAGTTCGGTGTTAAGGCCGTGGCTGGGACCTGTTGTCCATCCACATGCAAGGCCACGAAATTGATGCCGAAATGTTTAAAGTCAAACGGATTCTCTGGGTAAGCTCCGCTGAAACTGGTATTTTCCACACAGGCCAGGATCAATCGCTTGGGTAGTTCCCCCAGGAACAGGTTTTCTTTGCTGGCGCCCATATTTCCAGCAGGCACAGAGAACACTTTGGTTTGTACACGTCGGATAGGGTACTGGGCTGGTTTTGTTTCCAAGGCTTTCATGTGTCCCAAATCAACGGCTGGATTCGGTTTCACTTTTCGGACATACAGGACTGCCTCTTGGATAACAATCTTATAGTCAGCTGCATGCCCCTCTACGTTGGTGGCCATCAAGGCGAAGGTCGGAGGCGCCCGTATCAGTCGGATTTTGATGGGGATCTTGTTCAAGAAGTACCGATCTTGCATGAACATGTCTGCATGTAGTCGACCCATGAGATCCACCGAGGCACCGTTCGCAGTGAAAGTCTTCCGTTTGTTATATCCCACATTGTCCACCGTGTCCATGTGCTCGGGTGTGTCCTGGTAGAATAAAGCGGCTGTCAGCTGAGACAAATCAAATTCACTGTTGGTGGAGGGGCAGGACTCGGCGTGGATCAAGGACATGTTTAAGAAAAGATATCCTTTGTCTTCGATGTGCGTCGTCGCTGGGTCGGTCGTCGACTGGTGCGTGGTCTCGGTGGGGCAGCTCTTTTATTCCCTACGGTGCGTTGTGTTTTGGCCAGCAAGACGCCTCCCGCTTCTTTAGCCCGCCGTTTCAAGGCTTCTTTGGGTGCCGTACCTCTCAAGACATCACCGGCCACTTGCAGTCCACTGCGTACCGCTTGTTTGCCGATTGCTTTCACCCCACGCGTCACCAAAGGTAGGAACGTTTTGACGATGCTGCCGAGTATGTTCCCCAGTCCATGTCCTCGTTGCATGCGTGCACCGCTAAAGACCGGAAAGCCACCCCCGGCCTGTTGGGCATAATAGTCCATATAGCTGCGTGCATCGCACTCGTAAGGTACTTTCATCATGCAAAGTGGGGAGCACGTGCTTGTCGAAAATGAAGTGTCAGCACCACTTTTCCTCGTTCGAATGCCACCGGTCGTCCCGTGTCATCTCTTATATCCACCGTGATCGTCTTGATGTCGGTTTGTCGTACGGCCAGGTAGAGCATGTGGGTGAAACTGTGGGTGACTTGAGCTCCATACGTCTTTTTAATGGGGACCACCCGTAACAGAGGTGTGTTGATATCGCTCACGATGTGGTTGTCCACCACGTCCGAGTAGACGTAGAGTCCGTACATACCCGACTTCATATCCATCGGGATCTCCCCATGGTCGTCGGATGGACCCGTGTAGGTCGCGTGAGCGAGACCCATCATTTGCTGTAGGATAGGACTCAGTACGACACTCACGTTGGCGGTGAGAAGGCTCGGTGCCTTGTCGTTGTGTGCGTTGTAATCGAAGTCCACGTGATTCTTGAAGGGAAAGGATTTGATGGGTTTTGATGTATTCGTGACCTCCCGTAGAGCCTTATAATGCAACAGTCTTGTCAGCCCACCCACGAACTCCTTGGGGGTATCGTATTGGCCTTCGGGGAGGGTGAGTCGGGTGTTTTTGCCTTCGTAGGTCACCTCATACCAGACTTCATTGGGACGCACGTTGTACCACGAGTAAGGGTATTGGATATCCACGAGGCCACATTCCCATCGTCCAGGTAAATGCAACGGTTGCGGTAACTGGGTGACGTACTTGGCCAAGGTGTTGTCAGGAAGTACATCCAGCGAACTGTTACTGGGTAGGGTGAGCTAAAACATGGCGACTGAGCTGTCCTGCTGCTGCTGTTGCTTTTAATAGGTGTTCCAGGCCTTGGGCGGTTGTGTCCGGCGTCGTGTTCGTCGCGTTGACTTGCTACGTTTCACGGCTCTGGAGATGTGGGGTGTCCTGATCGAGGGTGGGTTTTTAAAGGTCTGAAAAGAAGGTGCCCGTTGTGGTGGTGGTGTTTTGGGGGGTGACTCCGGTTCCCAGTCGGCTTCCCAAGAAGGTAGTGGCCCACTCGGTGAGTCACGCTGCATGAAGGCCCAGCGCTGGGGGTTCCCCACCAATTCCTGTGGTACATGCATGTCTTTCAAGCCTTGAGCGAAGACCTCCCATCCTCGAGGATCCGTGTGCGACCTGCGTTTACGCATCAGATCATTCACTAAATCCGTCATGTGGGTCCCGGGGACCACCCGATTCTGTACCAGGAGTTCGCCTTTATCATTCCAAGTCATGTTAGGATTCTGTTTCATCCGTTGTAATACCAGGCCAGCTTGTTTCTTGAACGAGGCAGGTACACTCTTCAGGACTTCGTCTTCCACCCACTGTGGGGCTGTGGGTGCTACCCCTGGTAATGGCGGTTGTTGGAGCGGTGCTGAAGTCGGCAGTGTGTCACGTGGTGGTGGTGGTTGTGGTGGTGGTGGTGGTGGGGTAGAGAGGGTTTTGTATTGGTCCATGAATGTCATGTACCGTTGAAGCGTCTCATTGTAGCGTTGTACTTTCTCACTGTCGCTTAACCCCGGTCTCTGTAAGATCTGTTGCATCTCTCCATCGAGGGTGTTTATGGTCTTCACCGTAGGTGGGACAGGGTAGGGCGATTGGAGGGTTTGAAGGAACCGTGGTTCGACGAGGACCATTTTTTTCGTGTGGTTCATTGTCGGCCGAAGAGTCCACCCAATACTGGACCCAACACGGAAGCGGCCAACGGTGCTAAGATGGCCCCGAGAAAGCCGCCTTTCTGTAACACATTTTTCTTTTGTGTTTGAGATTCTCGCTTCTGGACTAAGGTTCGGAGACCTGTCTTATGCTTGGTCAACTGGGTCTTCTCAGCCGGAGTCAGTGGTACGTTGCCTTTGAACAGGTTGAACCCGATCTCGCACAGACAACGTACAAGGTCAGGGTCCGCACCGCGTACAATGGTTCGGACTAACTCGGGTGGGGCCGTCTTCAATACACGGAGCGTGGGAGCGTGCTTCCGTACTCGCGCAGACATCATGTACAACTAATGATAGAACCCACAACTCTGCTCTTTTTATCTATCTCAGAGACAAAGTCAACCCTGATGTGGTATTCATTCTTTTTTATTATCCCCATCATCAAACACACACACACCCCAGCTGGGGGAGCCACTGTGGGTGTGTTTACATTATTTTTGCATGTACACGTGGTGGGCCTCTCCGGGAAAGATGCCGGTCCGTAGTCGAAGATGTTCGTGGGTGGCTTGCTTGAGGTCGAAGAGCAGATACCCGTGCTGAGGGGTTGTGGCATCTTTAAAGGCTTCTAACGCAAAGGGTGTGCGGCCGGGATACATCTGTCTCGCCAGGTGCAGCAGTTGAGTGGTATCTCTCGGGTTTTTGAAGACCACCAGGTAGTGGGCATTTAAGCTGATGTTCCGATGTTCTTTGTTTTTACTGAACAGATTCTGCACAATGTAGATGATGCTGAGCCGTCGACGGTGGCTGCCTTTGGTAAAGAGTTGGGTGACCCGCGCATCCGTCTCCGCCATGAGATCATCCAGAACCACCAAGGTGTCGGGTTCCAAATCGGCCAGGTTGGGTAGGCCTTCCACGAACGTGATGTGGGGCATTGCTGCATACGCTTCCTGTCATTCTCCGTAACACCACACGACTCGAGCAATAGGTGGGGTGATCATGCTGTCGGCGTGTTGAAGGAGCTTCCTCACGAAGTGCGTTTTGCCGGAACCCGTCGGTCCTGCGATGACGCAAGTGAAGGGATGCTGCCAACGGGGGTCCATGATTCGAGCTGTATCCGTTGTCGTGGTAACCCGCTCTTGTAAATTTGGTACGAGTGAACTGGAGTGGTGGTGGTGGTGGGTACAACGTCGGTCGTGGTTGTCTGTTCACTGCGAGTGATGATGGTGGTGGGTACAACGTCGGTCGTCGTTGTCGGTTCACTGTGAGGGATGAAATCCGGTGGGTTTTCAAACGTAGTGGGTGTACTTGGTGTAGGTGTGGAGCTTGGTGTGGAGCTCGACGTGGCTTGTACACGGGGTGTGGTGGTGGTGACTGGGCTCGATACGGGGTTGACTACCTGCAGACCGGTTTCACTGATGGCTGGTGTTCTCAGTTGGTTAAGTAACGTGCTGACATAGGCTACGTCGTAAAACACACCTCCGTACAACACACTCAGCAGGGTTAGCACTATCACCACAAAGCCCACTTGCGCTTTGCGCGTTTTAGGAGACGCTGTGTTCAGAGGCAGCTGCTGTTTGTCCATAGCACTGTGGTCGGACGTGGAATGAAGGATGACGGCAGCGGTGTCTGGCTTTATAGTCGTTTCACCTGGTTGGCAGCGACCCAGGAATTGAAGGAACTGGGCCAGCCTTGCCATTTCACGAAATGAAACAGTTTGCCACGTCGACGTTCCGTTTTCAAAATCTGCTCCACCGTGTAGTAGTCTTGCTGTGTTTTTACGACAGGCTGTAATTCCGTCTCGTAAAACGTCCCTAGCAACGGTTCCCCTTGGAGATCTTCCAGTTCATAGACTCGCTGCTGTCGGGGTAGGCGCCGTTTAATCAGGAAGTGCTCATCGCTCCAGTTGGGCAAGTAACTTTTCTCGGACTTGCCCTTCACTTTACTGATCCGTACAGGGTCCCCGACCTTGTACACTGCCTTCGGCGTTCGCTGCGATGGCCTGGGGTACAAGACACGCCGGACTTGGGCTTCATTGCGTTGGGTCACGGTAATGGGGGCTCTCTCTATACTCCGATGATAGGCTCGATTGTAACCCCTCACAAGTTTCGGGAGAACATCGATGTACCGCCTTTTATTCTTATAGGTGAAATATTTATACATGCGGCCTTTAAATGTCCTGTTGAACCTCTCCACCACGGAAGCCTTGGTCTCGTTGTACGTATGGAAGAAAAACACCTTCTGTTTCTTGAGAAAGGCTTGGAACGGTCTGTTGAGGAATTCCGTGCCTTCGTCGGTTTGCAAATACAAAGGTTTGCGCCCGGTCTTGAAGATGTCTTTGAACGCCGCTATGAGATTCGCCCCCGTTTTCGACCCACACCCAAAAATGCCTGCTTTCTATACTACGGGCCAGTCTGCGCATGCGCAGACTATTGACCACGGACGAACCATTAGTGCAGTCAAGTGCTCCTCCACGAGAGCTTCAAAATAAGACCTCATACGACCCCATCGGACCATTAGGGACTCACCTAGACTCCAACATGTCCACCCCGTATGGCCGTATACACCCATAGCCATGCAGTATAGGCCTATGGGCCTACCCAGGCCTCGGTGACTTTTTTCAAAAATTTCACCCGTTTTGCTCCGGGACACTTCCTATCGTGTTCTAAAATCCAAACAACCCTACCGCAAATGTATAGAAGTAGCTTTCCCAGGGGGACAAACATCGGTCCTATACCCCAGTATGGGCCTATATGGGTCTATATGGGTCTCGGTGACTTTTTTCAAAAATTTCACCGATTCGCTCCGCGACACTTCCTATCGTGTTCTAAATGACGAGACTAAGAAAACGAGACCCCACAACCTATACCGCAAATGTCTAGAAGTAGGTTTCCGAGGGGGACAAACATCGGTCCTATACCCCCAGTATGGGCCTATATGGGGCTATATCGTACTTTTTCAAAAATTTCACCGATTCGCTCCGGGACACTTCCTATCGTGTTCTAAATGTCGAGACTAAGAAAACGAGACCCCACAACCTATACCGCA
This sequence comes from Hanleya hanleyi, assembly GCA_036873755.1. NCBI lineage: Eukaryota > Metazoa > Mollusca > Polyplacophora > Lepidopleurida > Hanleyidae > Hanleya > Hanleya hanleyi. The sequence continues at coordinate 92,155 of JAVTVY010033208.1, read as the reverse complement.
AATGTATAGAAGTAAGTTTCCCATTAGGTTCAACATTGGCCAGTGCGCCAGTATGGGACTATATGGGCTATATGGTACTTTTCCAAAAATTTCACCGTTTCGTGCCGGGACACTTCCTATCGTGTTCTAAATGACGAGACTAAGAAAACGAGACCCCACAACCCTACCGCACATGTATAGAAGTAAGTTTCCCATTAGGTTCAACATTGGCCAGTGCGCCAGTATGGGCCGTAGACATATATAGACCATTTTCAACTTTGGCTTGTAGCCTATAGCTCGTGGCGTAATGGATAACGTGTCTGCCTCTAGATCGAGGAGACCCGGGTTCGAGTCCCACTAGGACCCTTTCGTTGTAAAGTGTTTATTAATTAATTAAAATTAATTAATTAACTTATTTATTTATTTATTTATTTATTAAAATTAATTAATTAATTAATTTATTTATTTATTTATTTATTAAAATTTATTTATTTATTTATTTATTTATTTATTTATTTATTCTGTGAAAATACCCATGACATGACTGAAAAGAGCCTCACTCGGCCCCATCGGACCATGCAGCGTATTTCCAGTCTAGGGACTACTTTTTCTCCGTGGAAGCTTTTTCCCACGACCGCATCACCGCCAGGACCGCATTACCGCGGAGGAATACATCCCCTTTTCCACACAATTCAAGATGGCCGCCCACACCTCCTCAAAAATTCAAGATGGCGGCCAAACTCTGGCAGATCGAGTTGTCTTCCTTGCGTCCAAATTGTACAGATGGCGCCACTAGTTCCTCCTCAAACCTTCCTCATGACGTCACTACATCCGGGTGAAATGTTCCTCCATTTCCACATTCCCTACTACTGTGCTCCCACATTAGGAAAACAGCTATAGCGATCTATGAACAGTATAATCTGCTGTTCCTTGAAATAAAAGGCGACCTACGCTTAGGTCAGTAGTAGAGGGGTGGTGGTGGTCGTGGTATCATTCTAAAAGCGGTCTGTTTATGTCACACATGTGGACAGAGGACGCGGTTATTTTGGGAGATGAGTCAGAGGTCGTCTATAGAGGAGAGGCTATTTTAAGCGACGACTCAACCGAAAGGCCACTGAGGACCAGGTATTCTCCGGTCGTCTGGATATAGGAGCTATTTTCGACGGTGACCCAATCTAAAGGGCTATGGGTTGGCATCCAGTCATCTAGAGGAGGCGATTATTTCCGGCGTTGAATCAGAGAGACACGAGATCGACTAGTGGTCGGCATTAAATCACGTTCCGTAGAGGAAAAAGACAGGGTTTCCGAGCTCTCAGTTATTACCCACCTCTCGACGAGCTCGGTTGTGTACACGTTCTTCTACAGTTTTGGTGAAGGACAACACGATGTTCACTAAAGGTTGGGACACTGTGAAGTTTCAGGAGAAAAACGCGGTATCGCGCCAAAAAAATAATGAGCTGACTGTGAAGAACGTCACAATGACAGCGGAAAATGATTTACTCACCGAAACATGTGAGTGGTATTATAGATCACTTGTGTTATTGAAAGAGCAAACAGGGAAAACATGAGCCAAGCAAAAGGATGACGATGAAGCTATGGAATTGCGTACTTCGCAGCTTTTCGTTGCTATCGATGAAGAGCGAGACCAGCAAAATAATTTGATGAAACCATTGCGGTGATGGTACATCTAGATGCTCTTAGATACAGGCCGCAATGAATGTCAGCGTTTGAAAACATGCGTCGAACAGTTATAGAAGGAGAAGGAGGGCATTATGAGTCAAAAGTGAGCGTTTACAGCTGAAGGCAACATATATAACGAGTTGTACCAAAAGATGGAGGAAAAAAATGGTCAGAACGGAGTTTTGAGGCGAAAATTGGAAAAGGAAACCGAAAGTATCTCGAAAAGATCAGAGACATGCGAACAGAGAAACAGAAATATCGTATATCGGATATAATAAAACGGATGAATATGAAAAGGCTATAAGGAGAGCATTCGATATGTTAAATACCTTTATCAACACAAAATCCATCAATTCGGTAGGAGATGGCATAAATGCAGAGACGGAGTCACATTTGTTCAACGATAATGCAACGTGAACAAGTACCAGTAAAAGGGATATATTTTTGTGTTCATCATCTCGCAGGAGGAAAATACATCCAAAGAACATAAAATAATCAACTTGTAAAATCTCTGACATTGCTCGTCAAAGTACGATTTGCACTTGAACCTCGTTTTCGTGGGTATATTTAAATAAATAACGTCATTGTATATCATAGTGATGACTTTTTCTTGTACTCGTTATCGTTCATGAACTCCCTAGTTCCGAGCTCACAGATCTCCCAACCCGAGCGCCTTCCTCCCTCCCTTCATCACTCCCACCCCGAACTCCGAGCACCCAATTGTCCCATGCCGAGCTCCGAGATCACAAGTGTCCCATCCTGAGCTCTGAACTCCGAAGTGTCCCATCCCGAGCTTCGAACTTCCAAGTGTCCCATCCATGAGTTCCGAGATCTTGCATATAAAACACGACATACATCTGTAAACCTTCGTTATAAGATGGGCGTCAGAGTAGACGAGAGCCATGGCGTACTCACTTATTCTTCGAAATTATTGTCCAGCCCGTTTATTCTACGTAGAGATTTGCTTGCAATGCATAAACATCGCGCAGTTGAATATTAACCCACGAAAATTATTCCAGATAACGTACCCGCGAAGAACGATCTACACCTTCCATGGGCCAATAGAGTAGAGCATCCTTAAAACCATGATAGTCAGCGACCCGATTTGTGGGAAGACATCATGGGTTCTGAAATTTTTGTAGGAAGGTCCCATCAGCAACACCCGCGTCGTATGGTGTTAAATTTGACGCCCGCCTGCGGCCGTCGTTACGTCTTAACGCCCGTTGTTACGTCTTACCGCCCGCCAAAGCCCATTGTTACGCCTTAGTAGTATATAAAGGTGAAATTCCCGAGTATTTATGCAAATGAGATGACGTCGTCGATGACGTCACAGAGCTCTCGTCCAATCAGAAGCGAGTATTTTGCCCCGGTGCATTATGGGCCATATCCAAGATGGCGGCACGTATGTTCAAGATGGCGGCACGTCCGGTGTCATCTCCGGCAATGTCCGGCCCTCTCCGGGACAATAGATAGCCTGTGCAGGTCAAAAATAGTTCCATGTATTCCTCGGCGGTGATGCGGTCTGCCTCCGCGGACAGAAAGTAGTCCCACGGAATGTACACCCTGCCTGGGGGTTTTCCCCCGGCCGCAGCGCGCTACATAGAACTTATAGTAATAAACTGAATCTATACGTGTTGGACGAGTCTTTACTCACCGTCTTCCTTTAGACGCACCTCAATGAAATGCCCGCTCCAAACCTAGACCAAAACACGTACTTGGTCTGTGGGCTGATTTCATTGGCTCTCTATTTTACTATAGTGCTCTTGCATTCTAACATTGATGGGTTACATTTTGGCCCCATCCTACACCACTGATTTCAGTTTGACTGAATCTCCACATTGGGCATTTATGCATTATGAATAAAAAACACAAGACAGGGTTTTTTGGTGAGATCTCATTTTTTTTTTTTTTTTATTCAGTAACAACAACAACGTGAGAACAACCATGTGAAAACTGAAGCCCAGAACAGGGGGTGCCTTATCAAAGGCGGTTGGTACCCATAAAATTGAATTGAATTATTGAACCTTTTTTTTACAACAGTTAATTCGTTAGTCCGGTGCAATATCATCAGTACTCATAGAACAGTTCGTTAGTCCAGTGGAATATTCGCAGTGTTCGTATTTATCACTCTAAATGTCAAGATAGTTTATAGTCACACCATCGGACAGGACTTTGCGCTTGGGATAGAAGTATGTGAAGGCTTCCCGGTCCTGGGTATACGAGCGCATCTGGTGGTCGATGATACGGAAACCTTTGTTGGTCCCACTCGCACTGGCCTGGCTCTGGAGGACATTCAGGTACAGGGCCTTGCTGATGTTGGAGTCGCGTCGACTCACCCCCTTACAACTGAATTTGTTGTCATCACCGTCACAAAAGTAAGTTTTCGAACACAGGGCGATCATGGCATCACCGCTCCACTCTAGTTTAAACAGGCCGGGCGTCCGCTTGTCGTAGGTGTAGTGGTCGCGTCGGGGTAGCCACTGGTCCCGTTCCGCCTCATATTGTGCACGTAATTCTGGTTTGACGAGTGACTCCCAGTCCGGGTTGGAAACGGCCATGTATGCTGAGTCGGTATCCATTTCTATCAATTGCCAATCTGATTGGCGGAAATACACGCCCATGAAATCGTATATGAATTCCAGCATTCGCAGTTTGGCCAGCTGGTACACCATACATCCTATTTGGAGCGGCAGGTTATAGGTGATGGTCTTTTTGGCTGACGTCACTTCGTAGGTGGTGTCGTCAATCATCTCCATGTGTCGGTATAGCGGCGAATCCACTCGTTTGCGGGCTTGTTTCGTGGTACAAATGTTCACGGTCACGTGACGGTCCTGGTTCGTTACCGTTTTTCCATATCCACTGTTCCCAAGTAATTTCATCGTTTCCCCGATGATGGCTTTACTGGGGTCGGCGTCTCCTTGGCGACGGGCGGTAGTCACGTCGTTCGCGAACTTCTCAAAACAAGCCTGGGGGGTGAATTCTATGACTTGGTATATTTTCGTAATTTCCAGTCCGTGCCGCATATACCACTGAAGCAGAGGGGTACCGAGCAAGATTTTTTCGCCAAACATGCTGCCGATCAACATACGCTGTGGTCGCGTTAGGTAGTCGTGTTCTTCAGCGTATGTGCGCATATGGGCTCCGATATCATCTCGACTCACCTCGGTGTTTTTGAAGATGGGCGGACATTCGCCAAACGTGTCTTTCAAGTGGTCAGGGACGTGCAGATCACATTCCACGAATCCATAGAGGTCTCCCGTCTCAACAGTGCGTACGATGTCGGTCATGGTGATAACAGTCCGATAATCCAGTAGTCGGTCGTGAGCGTGTAAGAACGAGTATAACTCAGGTTGACGACGTTGCATGTGATGGAATTCACATTCCCATAGCTGTTCATAGGCATAGCCCAGTCCACAAATGTAATCTCGATTCTGCTGTACTTCTTCACGTAAGGCGGCCGGGTTCAGTCCACGGCGCTCGTTATAGTGCCCTCCCGCGAACGAACACTCATGACCGTGCCAATAACAGCCGTGAAATTGAAACACGGTCGGTACTGTATTGATGATAGCAAATCCGTCCACGGCAAGTTGCCGATCTCCAATTCGCTTTTCCGTGTGGTTGGCTTTTTGACGGATAGTGACGCCTCGTCGCTGACTTTCCCAATCCAACCATTGTTCTGCTTGATGTTTCGTAGATCGTTGAGCTCTGAATGCTGGACCCTCAGGGAGCCACCGCGCATAATGACCGGCCGGCATAGGTTTACTCAGACACGATAGGTAGAGGGCATTGGCGTCGAATCCTATTATTTTCTCACACAATTTTTCTCCTCGGATATGGGTCAGCTGTTTCTCATGGTACCGATGGAATATAATACTGGGGCCGCCTACCATATTTCCCTTCAAACAGTCAAACATGTCGGCGTCTTTCTTATCGACGAGAGCGAAGAACGTGGGTAAATCCTGGAACAGATACCACAGGGTCAGACCGGGAATGCTAACACAGTCTTTGAATACGTCGACACCCATATCTCGATAGAAGGCGTACATTTTGTCGGTAGCTTCCAGAAAAGGGATGACATCCAAACTGTTGTAATAGATGAGAAAATCCCGGAGAGTTTGCATTCCTTCACGCACCCACACCTGTTGCAGTTCGGTATACAGGGTGGTAGATAATGCTTCTCCTTTGAGATCGTTGTAAAAGGCCTCCTGGGGTGGTAACTGGGTTTCGTCCAGACGCTCGAGACTCGTCATGTAGTTGTAGGGAAAGCAACTTTTCCTCTCAGCGCAGTCGTACGCTTTCACCCACTGTTCATAGCTGTCATTCGGCGCCAGGTAATTCCGTACATCTAAGAATCGGAGTGAAGTTGTGGATAGAGCGACGTGATTGTTGGTCTTCTTAATAATGAATTTCACATTCCCAGCTTTAGCGAGGTACGGGTACAAGAATTCTTTGATTAAGTTCAAATCATATCGGCCCGAGTTAAATCCAAGGACGGATAATTGGTTCATGTATTCCAATAAACGCAGTTTCAGTTTCTGCGCATAGGGTTTCGGTGGTTTGTGTTCCTCACTTTCGTCTTCGTCATCGGTATCGTCCTCCTCCTCCCCATTCAATGTTGGAATACGCGCATCAAGTGCCGCTAATACATCACAGTAGATAGTCGACGCGAGATGTGCCGCACTAACTTGACTGAGGGTTTCCTGGTAGTCCATCATTCGTGTAATCAGTTCATGGGGGTCCCCGTTAGAGACGAAACACACCGGAGCCGTGTCGTAACCGGGTACGTTGGTGTGAATACTCACACTCAAAGGAATGTGATGCTGAGTCCATTGAGTTTTAGCCGATACCTTTTCCATGGGTTCTAATAGGGCTTCAAAATCATAGCACGCTCTGTACGGGGAATAACGGTGGTCCATGGGGACGTCAATACCCTCATCTGCCATGTCTTCAAAGATGGTCGGAGTGTTGTGGAATACGCCGCCGGGGAATTTCCGTTTGGTGATCTGGTCACAAATTTTCTCGTGCCGATGTAGGTGCACAGACTGGTCAAACACGCGTTGGCATTTACTACAGATGTATGACTGGGCATACCTGTTGATGTTCGTGATGTACGAGAAATGCCCGCCAGTGTCCGTTTCGTACAAATTCAATGTCATGGTTGTGTCGTATTTCCCCGGGGAACGCTGTACGAGTTGGGCGGTGAGTTGTGGGTCGTCGGTGTTGTCATCATCCACGTGTTGCTCTAATTTGTATACGACAATGTTGACGTGGAATAAATTTTCCACCACATCCAACTGCGATAACGGGACCCCGCGAAAGTGCTGTTTTCCCATGTTCTTTTCACGTAAGTAGTTTTCCCAATAGCAGTTGGCCAATTTGTCGCAATCTCTGGGTGGACGTTTGTTGAGATGGATAGCCAGGCAGCGAAATAAACATTTCCGATCAGTGTAGGGCCCATTGCTTCCACCTACTAAAGCGTACATGCCTTCTCTGTGTTTCAACCAGTCCGGGAGATGAATGGGAGCGCCGATAGGGTGATCGATCATTTTAGTGACGTAAAACGTAACATTGGTTGTCATCTCCACTTGCCATTTTGTGTTGGGGCGTTGTTGTCGTATCCACTCCAAACTATCCAAGTGTTGTAGTTGATCCAGTACCGTGTTCAGGGACGGTCGATGGATAATGGTGAAAGGCTGGTCAAACACCCGGGTATTATTGCTGGGATAATAATAACGGAGCTGGTCTGTCTCTTTATGGCGAAGAATGTATCCAAAAGTGAGATTTAACTTGAAGGCTGTATCTTGGTCGTTGAAGATAGCTTCCACGTAGCTACGTAGACGGATGTTTTCTTCCAACCGGAAATTATATACGTCCAATATCGGGCGATGTCGATGAAAACAATGGCGTCTGGTAACCCAGTGTCGTTGATAAATGTCCCTCACACGCTCGTCTTCAGGCAAGACTTCAACCGGAGGCACTGCTGGGTCCAATGCAATCTCAGTAAACTCAGATATAATATCACGGAATACTATATCTGAATTCAGCCCTATATAAATCCCATGCGAATCTGAAACTAGATTTGTTAGCCAATCACGTGGCTAGCTTGCTGAAATCACGCCCACAGTAATTACACACGGTAGCACGTGGACTGATATATAAACATTATCGGGAAACAGTATTCAAATATGGCATCATTTCCAGACGGTCTACATGGTAAAAAGTGCAGATCAAAGAGTTTACTCCCGCCGAAAAGGCTTTGTTGGGGGGTAGACAATATCAAAAGATTTGGCCGCGCGAAGATGTTAATCTCCGTGAAGTAAACGTCAATCATTGTGAGAGAGAAACGTCAGAAATTGTCGTGATTGGCTTATTATGCGATCTCGCAGAATATCGGCGAACATTTCACACGAGGTTTTCATAGCGTTACGTCTAGATGGTATTCCCCTGATTTACCATCTTGGTTTACCTAGATTGGGTCCAATGGAAAATCTTCTCCACGTCTCATACAGGCAGGCAGGTAGGCAAGCAGGCAAGCAGGCAGGCTAGTGGTCAGGCAGACAGGCAGGCAGGCAGGTAGGTCAGAGAGCTCCGTTGGGTAGTGCAATGAATACACCAAGCCACTAAAAATCACCCCCTTTTATACGTTTTTCTACATGCCGCCATTTTGAATTCCAACATGGCGGACTAGCCGCCATTTTGAATTCCAACATGGCGGACTAGCCGCCATTTTGAATTCCAACATGGCGGACCGCCATTTTGAACTCCAACATGGCGGACTAGCCGCCATTTTGAATTCCAACATGGCGGACTAGCCGCCATTTTGACCGCCCTTAGCCGCCATCTTCCAACATGACGGACTAGCCGCCATTTTGACCGCCCTTAGCCGACATCTTCCAACATGGCGGACTAGCCGCCATTTTGACCGCCATTAGCCGCCATTGTGGGGGAAAACCCCAGTACATCAACACATACAGACAAGTCTAGACATGTACAAAGGTCACGCCTCATTCACCCACACCCCCATATAGTCCCATACTAGGGGTATAGGACCAATGTTTTGTCCTACTGGGAAACCTACTTCTAGACATTTGCGGTATAGGTTGTGGGGTCTTGTTTTCTTAGTCTCGTCAAGACAAACATGATAGGAAGTGTCGCGGAGCGAATTGGTGAAATTTTTGAAAAAGTATTGTGACGGAAATTGGTGTGACGGAAATTTATCTGAAATAATACTTCTATGAATAGGGCGAAAATTTATCTGAGATAATTTTTCTGTCATAATTAATTCTTGGTCGAGTATCAACTATTCAGATATTACGGAAAGTACTGTTGTTATAAGGTATTGTTTGTTATATATCAGACACGATCAGCTGATATATGTAAACAAACGGATCTATATTTAGACCCTCGCGTGCTCTGCTACGTTGCAGCACGCGCTCTTTGATCTTGGCGTTCCGCCGACGTACAAGAAGCTCAAATTGAGACGGAGAATTTCGTTACCATTGCCAGTAAATTGTAAGTTTATTGCGGAAAGAATTTATATTGCATAAATTCCTGCGGGAAATAGGAAGTACACATATAAGAGAATATTGTCTTGCGTAAAAAGTTTGGACATTTCATATTTACGGAGATATGGATTTTTATAGTTGAGCCGGTTTTTCGTGTAAACCATTGCAGCGTATAGGGAAACGGCTGTCATCTTCGTTTTGCTATGTCACAAAAAGTGCTCGAATTTCTTATTTCTAAATGATTTCATGACGAATCCAACTAAGGTTAGGAAGTATATATATTTTACGATATAGTCATGAACTGTCAGCACATGAGACGTTCTGGTTGATGAGATATGAATTTTTGAAGTTTGGCAATTTTCTGACTTCGAGCTTCGAATACCCGCCGCCATATTTGTGAAAACGTTTCCACCGCGGTGGAAACCTGTCCACTGGCGGCATGCCGGGGAAAAACCCCAGACAAACAAGTCTAGACATGTCCAAAGGTCACGCCTCATTATATTTTGCATAGTTTTAGCTCTTCGTTTCTCGAAAAGTATTCAACCACTTCATTTTCTTTATTTCAAACTGTATTGTTTTCAAAACTACTATTCACAACAAAAAAAACAACGTGTCACGGATTATTATGTGAAATTGTTTTCTCTCAGAAATCAGTATTATTAGTGCCAATAATTTTGACAGTTTCTGAGAAATATCCAGCTTTGAAAGAGGACTTTTTTTTCTAATAAAATAAATTTGATCTATTCACATCTACCGTAACCAAATTATTTCATTGCAATCCTGAATATACAGACTTTTCTAAAAATTTATATATTGTCATAGATTTATTGCACCTTAGCTCTAGGACGAGATGTGCAATAGTGCCCTAAGGGGCTTATTGTCCTTAAAAATATCAAATGTTGAAAATTCTGATGACGTATTTTTACTCGGTTGAGTATAGTGTATAAATAGCAATGGCCTACATTTGGCCCGGATGTATGGTCAAGGGTGAAATACGTCCTGGTATAACAACTATTCGAAGACAGTGTGAAGCAGAGACAACACGTACATTTACTGGTAGGTAGTCTATCTTCTAAGTATCTGGGTGAAGTGTACGATCTAAGATTGAACGCGGCAGGATATGAGTGAATTAGATATGAATGAATGAATTAGTTTCATATAATTTTGCATGGTGCAATGACTTGCAAAAGGTTGGAAATCGTCCGTACAGGTCTGTTTGTGTAAGAAAAATGGCGTCCAGGGGACCAATTCCCCCCGGATATTGGGTCATTTCAAATCGTAGCGCCATCTACGCACTCTTCAAATCATCGCGCCATCTACACACTATGACGCAAGGGAGACAACTCGGACTAGGCCATTCCTAGGCGAAGATGATGTCCCCCTCTATTTTGCCTGTATGGGGGTATAGGGGTGGTCATTTTTTGTGGATTTTACTATGGGCTGTGGGATTCTTCGTCTCACCATGTAGAACACGATGGGAAAAGCTAAGCTATGAAATGTTTTCTAAGTACCAGGTAGGTCTGTATATACATCCAGTGTTCAGTGCATAGGTGCATACGGGGTGGACGTGTTGGAGTCTAGGTGGACCTCTAGTGGTCCGATGATGTCGTATGCGGTCTTATTTTAAAGCTCTCGTGAAGGAGCATCCGACTGGACTAGTGTGTTGTTTGTTTTCAATATTCTGCGCATGCGCAGACAGGCCGTATTATCGAAATAGCCGTTTTGAGGTCGAGGCGAGCCCCTAGTGGGCCGATTGTATCGAGTGAGGTATCCATGTGAAGCCTATGTGAGGGAGTCTCTGATGGCGTGGATGTGGGTTTGACATAGGGTCATTCTGCGCATGCGCAGCCTGGCTGTAGTATGGAAATAGACGTTTTTGGGGTCTAGGTGGGCTCCTCATGGGGCTATGGGGTCGAGTGAGGTATCCATGTGATTACAAGCGTCTAGTCCGTCATTCATAATCCAGCCGTCGTCCATTAGAGAATATCCGCGTCCATAATCCAAAGACCTATTCCATTTCCATATAACAGTATTAGCACCAAATTCCAAAAGTATACATAAACATAGGCTTGTTTCCTGCAAGAGAGAAGCGGTCAACAGTTTTCAATGATGCCGGCAAGGATGATGTTCCAAAAATATCCATCGTGATCAGTATTCTTAATCCATAATATGTCATCTGAATGATGTATCTCAGTCAGTGACTCTGATGGCGCGGATGTGGGTTTGACATAGCACGGTCGTATTCTGCGCATGCGCAGCCTGGCTGTATGTGACGTTGGACAGGATATGCTACTAAGCGAGATATGTATACGCCATATGCAGGTCCCACTGGAATATTACTATCTACGATGTCGAAATTGTAATCATCTCTTTTGTCATAAAGTCGACTGCCCGCTTCATAGAGATAGAGATCTAAATAAGATGTGCCTGTAGGGCTATCTGTAGTTTCCTTCAAATCCAGTGAAGGTGGATATATATCCTTCACTGCGTCATTTATATAGCGATTATCCACAGCGAGAAGATCGTCTATATAGCGTTTGGTGAATGAGAAGGAACGGGCTTTGAGCCTATGTTTATGTATACTAGGTGAGGGAGCATCCACCTGGACTAACATTCACGTGGTGTGGTGGGTCTGCGCAAGTGTGTGTGACGTCACTTCCGGTTTGGGTGAATTCACCCGGATGTAAAAATGACGTCACTTCCGGTTTTTCAGAATGCTCAAACACGACCTCCAACTTTCCCGGCCCGCACCCTGGCCCGGCCCGGCGCGGTCGCAGCGTTCTCCGGAAGTGCGCGGGTTGTCCGGCAGTGTGCAGATGCATGTCGGATCAAAAGGTCAAAGAAAAGGGGATTGTAAATGAACCTGGGAAGGATGGGCAGTTCCATTTGGACCAATCAGCCGTAGAGAAAAAGAGCCAATGAGCGATCGAGAAAAAGAACCAATCAGCGGTCGAACAATCAGCCAATCGAATTGGGGGTACTCACGGTGCGCTTTCGCCTACGTCCGCGCCTACAACCGGGTTCTTGTACACCCGGGTAATGTTTTCTGGACATGGATGGGTTAGCTTTGGCTCCATTCTAGGCCACTGATTGGCTAATACGGTGTTCAAAACCAGTTTCATGCATTATCCTCATATAACTTATAGTAATAAACTTAATCTATACGTGTTGGACGAATCTTCACTCACCGTCTTCCTTTACACGCACCTCAATGAAATGCCCGCTCCAAACCTAGACCAAAGCACGTACTTGGTCTGTGGGCTGATTTCATTGGCTCTCTATTTTACTATAGTGCTCTTGCATTCTAACCTTGATGGGTTACATTTTGGCCCCATCCTACACCACTGATTTCAGTTTGACTGAATCTCCACATTGGGCATTTATGCATTATGAATAAAACACACAAGACAGGGTTTTTTGGTGAGATCTCATTTTTTTTTATTCAGTAACAACAACAACGTGAGAACAACCACGTGAAAACTCAAGCCCAGAACAAGGGGCTTGTACATTGAAAGAACTGAAGCCCAGAACAGGGGGCTTGTACATTGGAAGAACTGAAGCCCAGAACAGGGAGCTTGTAAACTGAAGACCAGAAGAGCGGGCATGTGTACATTGAAAGAATTCAAGCCCAGAACGGGACTTGTACATTGAAATGATGGGCGGCCCAGTCATATACGAGTACATCTCGGTCCTCGGCCTTGGGGTACTCGTCAAACATCTGTACGATGGTAGATAAGGGTCTTCCCCGGCATCGATGGTATAGGTAAAACAAGCAATATTGGCCGCACACCATACTGTCCAGGCTTTGCAACGTTTTAGTATTCCAACACCACGTCTCTGTGCCTTGATCCATGAAGTCTGTTAAATCGGAATGGAGGGGTGGTAGGCCGTACGGATCAAAGTATTCGCCCTGCTCTTCTGTCAAGTACACGGCCACCCAGTGTTCACCGGGTCGCTCCATCAGGTCTGTATTCAGGACGTAAGCAGCCGGATACACACGGTCTAATGGGAACACGTCTCGGGCGAACACTCCTTGAAAGACCATGCGTGTCCCTGGGTCATTCTCCAGCACGGTGCGTATCTAGTCTGTATCCATGTTAGGTGGCAAAGTCACGCAGGACGTTACGGCTTTTATCGATTTGAATGATGTTGTCAAACTCAGCGTAGCAAATCACATTGATGGTTTTCGGTAAAGGTGTCCCGAAATGCAGTTCCAAGCGTAAGTTACCTTTCTTGACGAGACTCAGTTGATGATCGTTGTCTAAGGTGGGAGTGAGATCGAAACAGAACAAGGTGTACCCTCTGCCGAAATCGTCTCGACTGGTCATATTTCCCTCGTCTTGGTTGATTTGGCCAGTTGCTGTGAAGAGGTTCAGATAGCTCCGGATGTAATTGTCCGTTCCGAAATTAGGTTGTAAGGGGCGTGGCGGTACCTGTTGACCATCCACATGCAGGGCCACGAAATTGATGTTGAACGCTTTTAGGTTGAACGGATTCCTCGAGAGAGTCCCATTATAACTGACGTTCTCCACACAGGCTAGGGTTAAACGCTTGGGCAAATCCCCCAGGAACAGGTTTTCTTGATTGACAATCATATTGCCTTTAGGAACGGAAAAGACCTTGGTCTGTACTCGTCGAATCGGGTACTGGGCTGGTTTTTTCTCCAAGGCTCTGATGTGGCCCAACTGTACACCTGGGCTCGGTTTCACTTTGCGTACAAACAGACTTGCCTCTTGGATGACAATGTTATACTCGAGGTCTTCATTCGGAGCCATCAAGGCAAACGCAGGCGTTGCGCGCACTAGTCGTATTTTGACAGGTACTCCATTCAAGAGGTATCGGTCCTGCATGAATAAGTCCGCATGCAGACGTCCCATCATATCGACCGAGTGACTCTCTGCTGTGGCATCCACTCTCTCCGTATAGCCGTCATTATCAGGACTCGCTTCCATCTTACCTGGGGTATCTCGGTAGAACAACGGGGCTGTCAAATACGACTTTTTAGCGTCACGCCCGTAGGATAACAGCGTTTCAATGTAGGCTCGGTACGGGTACGTGTTGATCGAGGCGCTCACCAGTTTATCACTCAGGGCTATATCCACTTGCTGGAATAGCGAATGAAGCCAGAGATTCACTGGACCCACGGGTGCATCTGCTTTGAGGACTGACCCATCTTTATTGGTGATTTTAGCTTTCACATATAGGTACGTATGGGCTAAATCCAGGTAGGTCGTATCTGCGTTGGTGATGGTGAATTCAATGGGGCCTGTGGCTGTAATGCTGGAAAGGGGCAGATGTTCCACCCATTGACCCTCTTCGGCACTGGTCTGAGTAGGTGGGACGGTCCATAAATCAAATTCACTGTTGGTAGAAGGACACGACTCGGCATGGATGAAAGCCATCTTTAAGAAAAGATATCCCGGGTCTTCGATGTGCGTCGTCGCTGGATCGGTCGTCGACTGGTGCGTGGTCTCGGTGGTGCAGGTCTTTTATTCCCTACGGTGCGTTGTGCTTTGGTGACCAAGACGCCTCCTGCTTCTTTGGCCCGACGTTTCAGTGCTTCTTTGGGTGCCGCACCGCCCAAGACATCACCCGCGACTTGCAGTCCACTGCGCACCGCTTGTTTGCCGATAGCTTTGACCCCACACGTCACCAAGGGCAGGAACGTTTTGACGATGCTCCCGAGTATGTTCCCCAGCGCATGTCCTCGTTGCATGCGTGTACCTGCAAAGACAGGAAAGCTACCCCCGGCCTGTTTGGTGTAATGATCGACGTCACTGGCTGTATGGCATTGATAAGGCACCTTCATTATGCAAAGTGAACCGCTCGGACTTGACGGAAATGAAGTGTCAGCACCACTTTCCCACGCTCGAATGCAATCGGTTGACCGGTGTCGTCTCTTATATCGATGACGATGGAGCTAATATCGGTCTGACTGACCGGTAGATACACAATATGCCTGAAACTGTGGGTGACTTGAGCTCCATACGTGCCTTTCACCGGGCAGACGCGCAGTAGAGGTACGTTGCTGTCGCCGACAATGTGTGCATCGACCACGTCCGAGTAGATGTACAGGCCATACATACCACCACGCATGTCCATCGGGATGTGGGCTCTCTCGCCGGTGGGGCCAGCGTACCCCCGTAGATCGAGACCCAGCATTTGCTGTAGGGTAGAACTGAGTTCGACACTCACGTTGGGGCTGAGCGTGAGACAGGCCTTGTCGTTGTGTGCGTTGTAATCGAAGTCCACATGATTTTTGAAGGGAAAAGATTTGATGGGTTTTGAAGTATTCGTGACGTCTCGTAGAGACTTATAATGCATCAGACTACTCAGTCCACCCATGAACTCCTTGGGGGAATCGTATTGACCTTCGGGTAGTTTGAGTCGAGTTTCTTGTCCTTCGTAGGTCACCTCGTACCATACTTCATTGGCTCGCACGTTGTACCACGAGTAAGGGTATTGGAGTCCACATTCCCAGCGTCCAGGTAAATGCAACGGTTGTGGTAACTGGGTCACGTACTTGGTCAAGGTGTTGTCAGGAAACACATCAGCCGAGCTGTTACTGGGTAGGGTGAGGTAAAACATGATGACTGAGCTTTCCTGCTGCTGCTGTTGGTTTTAATACTTCTCCCAGCCCTTGGGCGCTAATCGTCGTGATGGTCGCGGTGACTTACCTCTTGGTGGTTGCAGAGGGTGGCGTGGTAAAAGGGGTGAAAAAGTAGGTGCCCGCCGTGGTGGTGATTTGGGGGGTGACTCCGGTTCCCAAGGTTGTGGTGAGAGTCGTCGTTCACGACTGGGTGATTGCATAAAGGCCCAGCGCTGGGGGCTCCCCACCAATTCCTGTGGTACATGCATGTCTTTCAAGCCTTGAGCGAAGACCTCCCATCCTCGAGGGCTCGTGTGCGATCTGCGTTGACGCATCAGGTCATTCACTAAATCCGGCATGGGGGTCCCGGGAACCACCTGATTCTGTACCAGGAGTTCACCTTTATCATTCCAAGTCATGTTAGGATTCTGTTTCATCCGTTGTAATACCAGGCCAGCTTGTTTCTTGAACGATGCAGGTACACTCTTCAGGACTTCGTCTTCGACCCACTGTGGGGCTGTGGGTGGTACCCCTGGTAATGAAGGCTGTTGGAGCGGTGCTGAGGTCGGTGGTGTGTCTCGTGGTGGTGGTGGTGCTGGAATAGAGAGGGTTTTGTATTGGTCCATGAACGTCATGTACCGCTGAAGCGTCTCATTGTACTGTTGTACTTTCTCACTATCGCTTAACCCCGGTCGTTGTAAGATCTGACGCATCTCTTCATCGAGGATGTTTATCGTCTTCACCGTAGAATGTACGGGGTAGGGCGATTGGAGGTTTTGAAGGAGCCGAGGTTCGACGAGGACCATTTTTTTCGTGTGGTTCATTGTCGGCCGAAGAGTCCACCAAATACTGGACCCAACACGGAAGCGGCCAACGGTGCTAAGATGGCCCCGAGAAATCCACCTTTCTGTAACACCTTTTTCTTTTGTGTTTGAGAGACTTGCTTCTGGACTAAGGTTCGGAGACCTGTCTTATGCTTGGTCAACTTGGTCTTCTGAGCCGGAGTCAGTGGTACGATGCTTGGTCAACTTGGTCTTCTGAGCCGGAGTCAGTGGTACGTTGCTTTTTAACAGGTTGTACCCGATCTCGCACAGACAGCGTACAAGGTCAGGGTCCGCACCGCGTACAATGGTTCGAACCAACTCGGGTGGGGCCTTTTTCAATACAATGGTTCGAACCAACTCGGGTGGGGCCTTTTTCAATACACGGAGCGTCGAGGCGTGCTTCCGTACTCGCGCAGACATCATGTACAACTAATGCCAGAATCCACAACCCTACCTTTTTTATCTCTCTCAGAGAACAGAGACAAAAATCAACCATGATGTGGTATTCATTCTTTTTATTACCCCCATCATCAAAACACACACACACCCCAGCTGGGGGAGCCACTGTGGGTGTGTTTATATTATTTTTGCGTGTACACGTGGTGAGTCTCTCCGGGAAAGATGCCGGTGCGTAGTCGAAGGTGATCGGGGGTGGCTTGCTTCAGCTCGAAGAGCATATACCCGTGCTGAGGGGTTGTCGCATCTTTAAAGACTTCCAACGCAAACGCAGTGCGTCCAGGGTACATCTGTCTCGCCAGGTGCAGCAGTTGAGTGGTATCTCTCGAGTTTTTGAAGACCACCATGTAGTGGGCATTTAAGCTGATGTTCCGATGTTCTTTGTTTTTACTGAACAGATTCTGCACAATGTAGATGATGCTGAGCCGTCGATGATGGCTGCTTTTGGTAAAGAGTTGGGTGACCCGACTGTCCCTCTTCGCCATGAGATCATCCAGAACCACCAAGGTGTCGGGTTCCAAATCGGCCAGATTGGGTAGGCCTTCCACGAACGTGATATGGGGCATTGCTGCATACGCTGCCTGCCATTCTCCGTAACACCACACGACTCGGGCAATGGGTGGAGTGATCATGCTGTCGGCTTGTTCGAGGAGCTTCCTGACGAAGTGCGTTTTTCCGGAGCCCGTCGGTCCTGCGATGACGCAAGTGAAGGGATGCTGCCAACGGCGGTCCATGGTTGGAGGTGTATCCGCTGTCGTGGTAACCCGCTCTTGTAAATTTGGTACGAGTGAACTGGAGTGGTGGGTACAACGTCGGTCGTCGTTGTCTGTTCACTGTCAGGGATGATGATGGTGGTGGTGGGTACAACGTTGGTCGTCGATGTCTGTTGACTGTGAGGGATGAAATCCGGTGGGTCTTCAGACGTAGTAGGTGTACTTGGCGTAGGTGTGGAGCTTGGTGTGGAGCTCGTTGTGGCTTGTACACGGGGTGTGGTGATGACTGGGCTCGATACGGGGTTGACTGGTGCTCTCTGTAGAGCGATTTAACTGATGGCTGGTGTTCTCAATTGGTTAAGTAACGTGCTGACATAGGCTACGTCGTAAAATACACCTCCGTACAACACACTCAGCAGGGTTAGCAATATCACCACAAAGCCTACTTGCGCTTTGCGCGTTTTGGGAGACGCTGTGTTCAGAGACGGTTGCACCGTGTTCATGGTCGACCGTGGAATGAAGGATGACGGTAGTGGTGTCTGGCTTTATAGTCGTTTCACCTGGTTGGCTGCGACCCAGGAATTGAAGGAACTGGGCCAGCCTTGCCATTTCACGAAATGAAACAGTTTGCCACGTCGACGTTCCGTTTTCAAAATCTGCTCCACCGTGTAGTAGTCTTGCTGTGTTTTTACGACAGGCTGCAATTCCATCTCGTAAAACGTGCCTAGCAACGGTTCCCCTTGAAGATCTTCCAGTTCATAGACTCGCCGCTGTCGGGGTAGGCGCCGTTTAATCAGGAAGTGCTCATCGCTCCAGTTGGGCAAGTAACTTTTCTCGAACTTGCCCTTGACTTTACTGATCCGTACAGGGCCCCCGACCTTGTACACCGCCTTCGGTGCTCGTTGCGATTGTATGGGGTACAAGACACGCCGGATTTGGGCTTCATTGCGTTGGGTCACGGTAATGGGGGCTCTCTCTATACTTCGATGATAGGCTCGATTGTAACCCTTCACAAGTTTCGGGAGAGCATCGATGTACCGCCTTGTATTCTTATAGGTGAAATATTTATACATACGGCCTTTGAATGTCCTGTTGAACCTTTCCACCACGTAAGCCTTGGTCTCGTTGTACGTATGGAAGAAGAAGACCTTCTGTTTCTTGAGAAAGGCTTGGAACGGTCTGTTGAGGAATTCCGTGCCTTCGTCGGTTTGCAAATACAAAGGTTTGCGCCCGGTCTTGAAGATGTCTTTAAACGCCGCTATGAGATTTGCCCCCGTTTTCGTCCGGATGGGTACCGCCCACGCATACTTCGATAGGATATCGATGCACGTCAAGATATATCGATTCCCATCGTTGTGTTTGGCAAAGGCACTCATATCGACCAAATCCGCTTGCCACTGGGCGTCTATTCCTCCCACGATGACCCGGTTGCCTAGAAAATGGCGACGGACAGCTCGATGTAAGGTATAGGTGTCTTGTTTTCTTAGGTATAGGTGTCTTGCTCGATAGAGAGCCGACAATGCACTATACGCAGCCGGACTGTCGGGACTGTAGTATAAGTTATCCAACACCTTCTCCCAGCGCTTCATGGTGATAAAATGATGATGGACCCGGAGAGTATGGTTTATTTATGACAAGTTTCTACCACCGTTGTGTTGGTTGACTGAGTTCAGCCGGATAGTCTATAGCCTCGTCGTCTGGTTCATGACCAGACAGTTGTTCATCGGGTTCAGCCAGCGCGTGCTCAGTAGCACGAGCCCACCCCACCTGGTCTGATGATCGCTCGTCCGGTGTACAGCTGGTCCACAATAGGCACCACTTTCTCCAAGGCTGTCCACAGGTCAGGGTCTAGGGTGAAGCTTTGCGTAGGATCGTGGTAACGCCCCACACGGGCAAAGAAAGGTCCACGGTGTACGTAGTTGGCGTTCTCGAGGTGGATGAGGTTTCCGTCGAGCTCACCAGACAACACTTGTTTGAATTTGGTCCAACCATCACGGTGTAGGGTAACCGTAGTGGATGTGTACTCCGAACCCCACCCACTGACATCTCCACGGTCTTCCACGAGGGTGACTTTATCTTCATAGACGTGTAACCCCACCTGGGGTGTAAGGGGCAGGATGGCTCGTAGGATCGGTGACATGCTTGATCCAATGACGATCGTTGAATGACGCACACTGTGTCTGACCCTCGTATTTATAGTCAGGTCCCACTGTCAATGCCACAGCGCCAGGGTCAATAGGGCACAGACCATGACTAGGCCAACCAGTCGTCGCTGGTTCCGGCGTGAGCGCTCTTGGTCCATAGCCCGGGCATCAAGGATGGCTGTCATAGTCCAGTAGTGGTGAGTGATGGCACACCTCTCCATTGAGTGCACTCTTTGGAGGACCGCTTCTGTGAACTCTTTCAGGATCTGGCGTCGCCCCTCGTTGTCGTGGCCATCTGCAAACATGGACCGAATCACCGCTCGGTAACCCGTGAATGAATTAACCACGGTCGCATGCTGTAAAATCCGAGACGCATGGGTCTCCGTCATTCCGCCGGAATGGAGGTGTAGGATGCAGAGCGACCTGTTATATACGCCTATACGTAGCTCTACAACGTAATAAGTACTATTCTGATGGGTTAGTCCAAGGCAACAACAACAAACAGGTCAGCGGGCCGGGGGAAACCCCCCAGTCAGGGTGTACATTCCGTGGGACTACTTTCTGCCCGCGGAGGCAGACCGCATCACCGCGGAGGAATACATGGAACTATTTTTGACCTGCACAGGCTATCTATTGTCCCGGAGAGGGCCGGACATTGCCGGAGATGACACCGGACGTGCCGCCATCTTGAACATACGTGCCGCCATCTTGGATATGGCCCATAATGCACCGGGGCAAAATACTCGCTTCTGATTGGACGAGAGCTCTGTGACGTCATCGATGACGTCATCTCATTTGCATAAATACTCGGGAATTTCACCTTTATATACTACTCGCCTTAAGGCTCGTCTCAACGCCTTATCTTAAAGCCTTAACGCCATAGCTTAACGCCTTAACGCATTGTCAGCCGCACAATCACATGCACACGCATTGATCATTGACCAAGGATCCCTGGTGAAAGTTTCGTCATCACCGGAAGTGACATCATCATACGCCTGCCCGCTCAACTGATGATGCCGCCGGTACCCCCGGTGCACCCTATAGCCTGTTGACTACATGGACCAGGGGGGCACCATCAGGTGAGCAGACATGAGTACGTTGACGTCACTTCCGGTGATGACGTCACTTTCACCATGGGTCACTGGTCAGTATTCGAAGCATGTCCGTGTGTTTGTAAGGTTGACAATGCGTTAAGGCATTAAGCTACGGGGCTCGTGAGGAGCTCGGAGCTCAGGATGTGACACTTGTGAGGTGGGAGCTCTGTGAGCTCGGAGCTAGGGAGTTTATAAACGATACCGAGTAAGTAAAAGTAAAAACATTCAACACTGTGATTTGCAATATGTATTTATATGTATTCACGAAGACGCGGTACAAGTGCAAATCGTACTTTGACAAGCAATGTCAGAGATTTTACAAGTTTAATATTGAACCCTTCTTTGGATGCTTTGTCCTAATACGGGACGACGACCACAAATTTATATCCATTTCAGAGGTACTTGTTCACTCCCTATTATTTCGAATCGGTCCAGAAAATATATCTTACACAACTAGACCCCAAGGGGAACCTGTGTACCAAATTTGAAAAAGATCCATGAAGTAGTTCCTGAGAAATCGCGATAACAAGAATTGTTTACGGACGGACTGACGGACGACGGACGAAAGCGATTTGAACAGCCCACCATCTGATTCAGCCCACCATCTGATTTTATCAAGCAGATTA
This sequence comes from Hanleya hanleyi, assembly GCA_036873755.1. Taxonomy (NCBI): domain Eukaryota; kingdom Metazoa; phylum Mollusca; class Polyplacophora; order Lepidopleurida; family Hanleyidae; genus Hanleya; species Hanleya hanleyi. The sequence continues at coordinate 70,545 of JAVTVY010033208.1, read as the reverse complement.
ACCGGAAAATCTTTTTCTTTCACGAGATTTTCTTTGCTCCTGTAAACGCCACGCATTCTTTGCGCACTTTGTCCCTCAATATGAAACAAAACAGAGAAATTATTCACCTCCGAGCTCGATCCTTGTGCTGCATATTCTCTCCATCAGAACAGCAACATTCTGGGTTAGCAAATATCTGAAATTATAGAGAAATTTATAATGAAGTGGGCGAGTAAGATTTAATGTCGTTTTCACCAATGATTCATATTTAAATGTTTCATTCATATCGCGACGGTGCCTGCATGTGCCAGAACACGAGAGTGTTCACAGTTCCTATTATCCTGGACACTCATCATCTCAGTCAGTACAGTCACCTATCCGCGTATCAACATTAGGAGATAACAAGAGATATATTCTCCGCTGGGAGAGACTGTATAAGTAGTGTAAAAATGAAGTCTTAGATTTTATGGTGCAGTGTACAGAAAATGACATCGCCGGAAATGACCTACTCGCCGGAAGCGAGGTAATCATCGGAAGTTTTGTAATCAAAGGAAGTGACTTACTCACCAGAATCGACATCACCAGAAATGAGGGTCATCACGGGAAATAACTTTGAAATGGAGCAGTAGTCCGGGATGTTAGGGCATTAAAGGGACTGTTAGGTTTAGATTCTTCCAAAAGCACTAAATTTGGTCCATATATCGCCTATACAATACGTTTTCGATTTTTGACGGGCGCCAAGGTAGTCGCCCCCGAGGGCCGCCATATTGGCGAAATTTAACCCGGGTTAGAGGTCAATCGTATTTAAAAAAAACAAAATGGCTAGAATCATGAATAATACAACTTTTTAGTGGTTTTCGGTGTCGGGGAATCTGATTCTGATCTTATTTTAACGATTTGAGGTCAAGGTCACCCTGAAGGTCATTATGGGGTCAAATTCCTCATTTTTAGTGGTGTTTAGTCGAGATATACAAACTACCTCATTTTATCGATTTTCGGCGTTGAGTAACCCGACTCTGGCCATATTTTGACGATTTGAGGCAATATTGCACGTGAGGTTGACGGTAGAGTTCACCTGAACCAGAGATCAACCAGAGGTCAATTATAGGAAACACCAAAAGAGCTAGAACCACAAATAATACCATAGGGCTTTGTGGCATCGGAGAATTAGATTCTGAACTTATTTTGACGATTTGAGGTCACGGTCACCCTCATTTGGGAATTAAAGGTCAAAGATCAACAGTTGCTACTAAAAACAATCGAAACAAGATTATTCAGGAACAAATGTTATTAAAATACTTCAGAGATGACATCTGCTGACAAAATGCTATAACTATGCCGCTACGTGCCGCTACGTGCATTTAAATGTTCAAAATACAACACAAAGACCGCTTTAGCAACACTATACCAATCATTATTTTTACTACCTATGCCTTCTGGCTTGCGCTTTATGATGCAAGCAATAAGCAATACTTGCCATCACCGCCCTCGTTATTAATGCCTTCGCATTTGCAGAGTGTTGTGTATCGGACATCGGCACAGTTGCATTTGCACCTTCCCGTGCATGCCTTGAGTCAGCCGCAGTGCATGAGAATGGCATATGCCATATAATTGTCGCTGAGAGTGGTCCATAGAGGTTGCCATGTACTGGTGCAATGTTTGTGCCAGCTCCACTCACTGAAATCAGAGATTTCCTGCTGGAGTGAAGTGACCTGGCTCCAGTAGAAACTCGCTTGCAGTAGCGCTCGCTTCACATGCTGCAACAGCGCTGCTTGGCAGGCGGGATGTTTTCCAGCGATCTGGTTGCAGTGGTGAAGAGGTGATGCTTGGCCTCATTGACACCGGCTGCACCACATCCCTTGCTGTACAATGAAGCATTCTATAAGCTCCATATGCACGGACTCGAGAGTGTCAGGATCGTGTGTGAGAGCCACTAGTGTGTTGGTGAGGTCCGATATTCTTGTACAGACTGTCCAGGCGGTCGTTTTGCCACATCCAAGAAACTGTGAAGTCGTCTTGCACACCGTTAAGCTGCGAAAGAGAGGTAGTGCCAAGGACTTTGACGGACCAAGATCGGAACAGATGGTTTGGACTGGAATGCAACAATACTTTTTCCGGTACCCCTAAAATCCCGATGTATGAATGGATCTGCGGCTTCTTAAAAAAATGAGAACAAAAAGGAGCCGTTCTCATTCATCAGCACACAGATCTTCAAGACTGCTATGGGCGGAAAGCTCCTCCTGTGTACCCGTTTTTAGTCCGTGTTCTTCAACAGGCGTTGTGACCTCACAATACTTCAACCGTGCAACCATTCAGAGGCGGACACCAGGGTCCTCCTGCATCTAGTACATGCCACGGAGGAGGGTCATACAACAGCCTATGTTCGCACGATGGACAGCGATGTCCGGTCTTTGGAGACTGTACTGTTCGTGATGCAAATTTTAATTATTGCTCCAGAACACTGTAGTTTGAAGACTTAAAACCTGTGCAGTCCGTTTTCATTTTTTAGTGTTGTTAGTATTTCTTTAATCCTAGTCCGTTTCGGTTAAGCTTTTGTGTGACCGCCTGAAAATAGACAAGCAGCAAGCAGCTGATTTGACATACAGCACCAATTCATCTTAAATTGTCTGATTTGTTGGACCTGCGGCGCTCCACAGTGTGAGTACTTTGTTCTCTTAAGACTCTAAAACCACGGATAATTGTCTGACGATTGATATGAACAATAAGTCGCGCAGTTTATTGCAAAGTTCCCTTGTCGTGTTTCAGAAAATTCTCACTTTGGCGGGAGCGTAAGTGTGCCATGTAAACAAAGTCAAACACATGGTTTTTCTCACGAATAATTCATACTGTCAACGGCCTCCGATAATGTCAAGTCTTACTATGAGTCGTTATATATTATTTTAAATAGTAGGATTATGTTATTTGTAAACAAATCGAAAGTAAACGTAAGGACTATTTTCTTCTCGCCCATGTTTACCTGCCGCGTCACTCACCCAACTTCTCGTGGCCTCTGCCATACCATCGCGTAGTAACTTAGTTGCTCTCTGTTTTAAGCTATGCTATATTATTAAAGAAGTCCGGAATGCCTGGCAGGGATTATGTTGGAAACTTTTATTTCATGGAAAGGCTAAGAGCTATGACTGTTTCTTACATGTTTTTTTTTGTATTCTTGTTTTTTGTAGACTTTTACCCTACGTATTCATCCTGGAATGTCTATTCATAAACCAGTAAACAGAATATCAACATGACGTCGTTATGTCTCTTATTCATAGACATCGAATACGGGTTAACTAGATTGCTAACTCCTTCACGCCGAAGGAAAGGCATGACAGTAAAAGTACTTTGACAAGCCGGCCAACACTGGACATTTCGATGAGATAGCCATTGCATTTGGGATTGAAATTACAACAGGTAAAGGAACTGATCTAACGTCTCCGAGACACAGATTGCAGGTTAACCTACGTAATTTACACGCTGTCTTTGCCGGTTCACCATGTCACATGTAGACCTGAAGTCTGACGACTTGTGGCATAGCCCAGAACCTACCATTCTGGGAAACGCTGCTGGGAGAACTCGCACCTTGACGGAAAAGGGAATGGAGTACTTCGAGTCAACACTTGATGCCCTCCTTAAGGCATTAGAGGAAAGTTGGGGAAATCTTGACGCCTGTATGAAAACTATTCAAGTCAAGGAAAAGGACATTCTCTTACTTCAGGAAAAAGAAAAACGAGTCCGACATCTTTTTGAGAAATACAAGAAAGCAGTTGGAGAATTATTTGGTTTCCTTCAAAGAACTGGAACTCCAGAAAGTGAATCACACCTCTCCATGCAAATATCCACTCATGAGATAAGGGAAACAAAGGTTCATGATACGTTTAAATTCCTGGATTTGAACATGCAAGAAATCGTAGAAGTTATACCCCATCATCCCGCTTCTTCAAAGCACTCGGGATCGCAGAAAGCCATTAGCTTGCTAAAATCTCCGCCTTCGATCATGGCCCAGAAACTGGCAAAAGCACAGGCTATTCGTGCTCGTGTTCAATTTGTTATGAGAGAAACTGACTTAAAGAAACAACATGCCCGATTGGAGGCCGAAAGTCAACAAAGGAAGGCAGAATTAGCCGCAGACATTGATTTGCTGAAAATTCAATCTGAAGTAGCAGCCGCAGAAGCTGAGGTTGAAGCTCTGAACTTGTCAGATGAAATCAGTGAGGACTCACACCACCGTAAAACTTTCTTAACTTTGCCAGTCGAATCGTCAGCTCAAAAGACAAGTAAATATGTCGTGGAACAGTCTTTCCCGACTGCCAGAGGCTTCGACGCTGCATCTCAAACTCATCAGAAGGAACCTTTTACAGCCAGGGTAAATGTGAAACCGGAACGTTTTGAAGAACCCATTCCTGTCCATGTCGGTGAACCTGTCCATAACACCAACCTTAGAGCCAGTAGTGAAATCTTCATACCAAGACACGTCCAACGGAATGTAGCTCCACAGCCTGGTCCAGGAGAATTGAACACATCTGTAACATCAGAATTGACTCGCTTCCTGCTTAAAAAGGAACTGCTTCTGTCCCGACTAACAAACTTCACGGATAGACCAGAATCGTATTCTGCTTGGAAGGCGAGCTGCGTAAGCATTATGCAAGAGTTACAGGTAACCCCTAATGAGGAACTTGATCTTCTTGTCAAGTGGCTTGGCCCGGAGTCGTCTAAGCATGCCCTAAGCTTAAGAGCATCCAATGTTAGCAACCCTCCTAGGGGCCTTGCACGCGTTTGGGGCAGACTTGATGAACGCTATGGTAGCCCCGAGATGGTCGAAGAAGCTCTTAGGAACAAACTTGACAAATTCCCTAAGCTGTCCAACAAAGACAACAAGAAGCTGTTCGAGTTATCAGACATCGCATCTGAAATAGAGTCTGTTAAGGAGGATGAGAGGTATGCACACATCTTGGGTTACTTCGATTCTTCATCAGGTGTTAAGCCAATTGTGGAGAAACTACCATACAGTGTCCAAGAAAAGTGGAGTTCACATGCACTGAAGTACAAGAAACGGCACATGGTTCCATTTCCACCATTTACATTCTTTGCGGAATTTCTACGAGAGATCAGCAAGGACCGGAACGACCCAAGTTTCACCAGGGAAAACACTAACATCACTTCCTCAAAACAGACTGCTTCTCAGTCGAATAAAAGGGTAAACATATTATCTAAGAAGACTGAAGTAGCAGAAGCACAGATTCCAACGACAAACAAATGTCCTGTCCATAAAACGAATCACAGTTTGAACCAATGTAAAGGATTCAGAACCAAACCTTTAAGAGAAAGGAAGGACATGATCAGAAAATTTGGCCTTTGTTACAAATGCTGCAATTCTGACAGCCACCTTGCCAAAGCTTGTAAGGAACCCATTCGGTGTGACCTATGCAGTAGCGAATCTCACCCAACCGCTCTTCATGTCAACGAAACAGATACTAAAGGGATGGGATCGTCGGTGTCCTCCACTTTGGCCCAAGGCGGGGAGAGTCTGAACAAGGAGTCTCCCACATCAGTTGCAGCAAACTGTACCCAGGTTTGTGGCAAGGGATTTCACAGTAAGTCTTGTGCTAAAATCATCCTGGTAAACGTATACCCAGAACATCAACCGGAAAAATCAATCAGAACATATGCAGTCCTGGATGATCAGAGCAATGCTTCCCTCGCCAAATCTGAACTATTTAATTCATTGGACATCAGATCTGAAGTTGTGCCTTATTCTTTGTCATCATGTGCAGGAACTATGAACACTTCTGGTAGGAGAGCTTCTGGTATCATTGTGGAATCATTGGATGGCAGTACCAGGCTGACACTCCCGACTCTCATCGAATGTAACAACATCCCTAATGTGCGAGAGGAAATACCAACCCCACAAGTTGCGGAAAACTTTCCCCATCTTCAAGGTATACGACAATTCATCCCACCACTTGAGAATGGTGCAGAGATTCTACTGCTAATTGGGAGAGACCTCTTAGAAGCCCACCACGTCAGGGACCAGAGAACTGGTCCCATAAACACTCCATTCGCTCAAAAACTTGCACTAGGCTGGGTTATAATCGGACAAGCATGCTTGGGAGGAGTACATCCACCTGACCGAGTCCACGTCGCAAAGACCCATATTCTCAGCAATGGACGCCCATCAACATTTGAACCATGCCCAAACAAGTTCGACATCAAAGAGAACCTGTTTGAGCCGACCACTACTCGATTCATCGGGAAAAACTCTGAAATTGGAGCTACAGTATTCGAAAGAACTCCACAGGATGACAAATTAGGCATGTCAAAGGAGGATCTCAAATTCATGGATGTCATGGACAACATGTCCAGGAACGCAAAAGGGAACTGGGTAGCACCCCTGCCGTTTCGATCAAACAGGCAACGTTTACCCAACAACAGGAGTCAAGCCCTTAAGAGAGCCTATACTTTGCGAGCCAGTCTTCAGAAAAATGCGGATAAAAGGGATCATTTCGTCACATTCATGAAACGGATGTTGGACAATGGACATGCAGAACGTGCTCCACCGCTAGAACCAAATGAAGAATGTTGGTACCTACCAATTTTCGGTGTATACCACCCTAAAAAGAAAACAGAGATCAGAGTTGTCTTCGACTCATCGGCCCAATTCGAGGGTGTCTCCCTAAACAACGTCCTAATGACAGGCCCTGATTTGACAAACAGTCTCCTCGGCATACTGTTGAGATTCCGCAAGGATCGGGTAGCCATCACTGTTGACATCGAACAAATGTTTTACGGATTTTACGTCAAGGAGAACCAAAGAAACTTTCTCCGTTTTCTATGGCACCAGGACAATGACCCCAACAAACAGTTGGTGGAGTACCGAATGTGTGTCCATGTCTTCGGCAACAGTCCATCTCCCGCCATTGCAACGTATGGACTACAAAGGACCGCTCGACTCGGAGAAGAAACATACGGCACAGACACCAGGGAGTTCGTGGAGAATGACTTTTATGTCGACGATGGTGTTACGTCCTTGCCAACAACTGACCAAGCTATTGACCTTCTAGAGAGAACCAGACAGTCCCTCTTGACCTATGGCAACCTGCGCCTACACAAGATAGCGTCCAATGACATTAACGTTATGAATTCCTTTCCTACCATTGATTTGGCAAAGAATCTCAGAGACCTGGACATGGGTGTAGACAGCTTGCCTGTGCAAAGAAGTCTGGGATTAGCATGGGAATTGAACTCAGACACATTCACTTTCAAGGTCTGCTCACAAGACAAACCATATACACGTAGAGGCATCCTGTCAACAGTAAATAGCTTGTTCGATCCCCTTGGATTTGCCTCTCCAGTGACCATTCAAGGGAAAATACTCCTCAGGGACTTAATATCAAATATAAAGGACTGGGATGAACCTCTGCCCCCAGAGCACGAAACACATTGGAATCAGTGGAAAGGCTCTGTGGGGCTGCTGGAAACACTTCACATCCCTCGAACTTACAGTAATCTGTCTCTCAGAGACATTCCCAACAAGGTGATCCATGTATTTTCTGATGCATCTGAAAAGGCTATCGCTTCTGCAGCATATCTGAAGACCATAGACAATGCGGATAATGTAAAATGGAGTTTCGTACTTGGAAAGGCTAAGGTAGTCCCACTCAGTGCTCACACCATCCCACGTTTGGAGCTTTGTGCGGCAGTCCTGTCAGTGGAGATCTTTGAGACCATCCGTGAACACTTGGACATTCAACCAAACACAGTAAAGTTTTACACCGATAGCAAGATTGTCCTTGGGTACATCCACAATGAGACGCGGAGATTCAACGTTTACGTTACCAACAGGGTCAGCAAAATCAGAAATTCTTCATCTCCAGAACAGTGGTCATTCGTCTCGACAGAATTCAACCCTGCTGATCAAGCTACTCGACCATTCAATGCCAAAGATCTTGAGAGCAGCACGTGGTTGAAAGGCCCACAACAACTCCGAGAGCTACAGAAACAAATTACAGAATCTTTTCCGCTCATTGATCCTGACCATGATGAAGCTGTTAAGCCAATCACAACTCTCTCAACTATCGTAACTCCAAACTCATCTCTAGGATCAGCTCGCTTTGAAAGGTTTTCATCGTGGAAATGGCTCGTTAGAGCAGTTGCCAACCTTCAACACATCTGCGATAGTTTCCAGGGCTTGGGGTGCATGGGATGGCACATCTCATCAGACTGTAAAAAGGTGGACTTGAAAAAGAAAGCTGAGCTCTATATCATAAAGACAGTTCAACAAGAAGCCTATAACAAGGAATTCGAATCGTTCGATAAGAATCGACTACTTCCCAAAGACAGTTCCCTACTGACTTTGAACCCCTTCGTGGATATGCACGGGCTGCTCAGAGTTGGAGGTCGACTAAACAAAGCAGAAATGGATGACTCGGCAAAACATCCTGTCATTGTACCGGGTCGTTCCCATGTAGCAACCTTGCTGGTTCAACATCACCATGAAGAGGTATTACATCAGGGCCGACACTTTACTGAAGGTGCGGTAAGGGCCGCTGGGCTATGGATAACTGGTGGGAAACGCCTCATATCCTCAATCTTGCACAAGTGCGTCAAGTGCCGCAAACTTCGAGGCAGACAGGAAGTGCAAATCATGGCAGAACTTCCCTCGGACCGTTTAAAACCAGCACCTGCCTTTAGTTATGTAGGAGTCGACGCTTTTGGCCCATGGAATGTCATCACACGGAAAACAAGAGGGGGGCAAGCAAATGCCAAACGATGGGCAATTCTATTCACTTGCCTTACCACCAGAGCTATACACTTGGAAGTGATCGAAGAAATGTCATCATCGAGCTTCATCAACTCACTGAGACGGTTCATATCCATCCGTGGTAATGTGGTCGAATTCAGGTCAGACCGTGGAACTAATTTCATCGGTGCGACTGATGACTTAAAGATCGATGCAATCAACGTAGAATCTGATCCCACCAAGGAATTCTTGTACAACAAGGGCACAATCTGGACTTTCAATCCTCCACACTCTTCCCACATGGGTGGAGTTTGGGAACGTTTGATAGGTGTGACACGACGGATTCTGGATTCGATGCTTTCCGAAGCCTCGGGGAAAATTCTCACACACGAAGTGCTTACCACCTTCTTGGCTGAAGCCAGCGCCATTGTAAATGCTCGTCCCATTGTTCCTGTGTCTACAGATGCAGAATCGCCTGAGATCCTTTCTCCCTCGACACTGCTCACCCACAAGACTAGTCATGTGACAGAACCATTAGGAGATTGGGATGCTAAAGACCTGTACCGGATCCAGTGGAAAAGGGTACAAGCATTAGCAGACACATTTTGGAAACGATGGCGCTGTGAGTATTTGACTACACTGCAACAGCGACGGAAATGGCAAGTGAACCATCCGAACATAAGTCAGGGAGATATCATCCTACTTAAGGAGAAGGGTGTCCGTCGAAACGAGTGGCCTGTGGGAATCGTAGTGCGCCCACTTCCCGCAACTGACGGTAGAGTCAGAAAGGCTGAAATTCGTATCGCGAGGAATGGCAGTTCATCTGTGTATAAGCGTCCCGTTACCGACATGGTTGTCCTGCTATCGTGACTGATTCAGTGACCTTATGTGTGCGCGTTTCCGGATTTCCTGTGCTCTGTGAATCTCCTTGTGGAAGTTAATTCCTAACAAAGATTGTGCCATACGCGAGACAAGTTTCTGGATAAGTAGTGCCTTGTTGAAACATCAGTGTGAATTGTGTGAATATTGTGACATCCCCTGGATATCAGACGGGGAGTGTACTGTTCGTGATGCAAATTTTAATTATTGCTCCAGAACACTGTAGTTTGAAGACTTAAAACCTGTGCAGTCCGTTTTCATTTTTTAGTGTTGTTAGTATTTCTTTAATCCTAGTCCGTTTCGGTTAAGCTTTTGTGTGACCGCCTGAAAATAGACAAGCAGCAAGCAGCTGATTTGACATACAGCACCAATTCATCTTAAATTGTCTGATTTGTTGGACCTGCGGCGCTCCACAGTGTGAGTACTTTGTTCTCTTAAGACTCTAAAACCACGGATAATTGTCTGACGATTGATATGAACAATAAGTCGCGCAGTTTATTGCAAAGTTCCCTTGTCGTGTTTCAGAAAATTCTCACTTTGGCGGGAACGTAAGTGTGCCATGTAAACAAAGTCAAGCACATGGTTTTTCTCACGAATAATTCATACTGTCAACGGCCTCCGATAATGTCAAGTCTTACTATGAGTCGTTATATATTATTTTAAATAGTAGGATTATGTTATTTGTAAACAAATCGAAAGTAAACGTAAGGACTATTTTCTTCTCGCCCATGTTTACCTGCCGCGTCACTCACCCAACTTCTAGTGGCCTCTGCCATACCATCGCGTAGTAACTTAGTTGCTCTCTGTTTTAAGCTATGCTATATTATTAAAGAAGTCCGGAATGCCTGGCAGGGATTATGTTGGAAACTTTTATTTCATGGAAAGGCTAAGAGCTATGACTGTTTCTTACATGTTTTTTTTTGTATTCTTGTTTTTTGTAGACTTTTACCCTACGTATTCATCCTGGAATGTCTATTCATAAACCAGTAAACAGAATATCAACATGACGTCGTTATGTCTCTTATTCATAGACATCGAATACGGGTTAACTAGATTGCTAACTCCTTCACGCCGAAGGAAAGGCATGACAGAGACCCTCGGTCTATCGGAACTCTTGGTGGGCTTCGGTACTGGAAAAAAATATTGTGACATTCCAGTCCATACCATTTGTTGCGATCTCGGTCCGTCAAAATCCTTGGCACTACCCCTTTTTCACGGCCTTACTGGGTGCGACCCGACGTCACAGTTTCTTGAGAGCGCAAGGTATAGGTATTAATAATCATTGGTATATTGTTGCTAAGGCGGTCTTTGTATTGTATTTCGAATATTTAAATACACGCAGCGGCATAGCGGCATAGTTATAGCATTTTGTATGCAGATGTCATCTCCGAAGTATTTTAATGAAACTTGTTCCTGAATAATCTTCGTTCGATTGTTCTTAGTGGTAACTGTTGATCTTTGACCTTTGACCCAAAAATGGGGTGACCTCAAATCTTCAAAATAAGATCAGAATCGGATTTTCCGATTGCCACAAACCCCTATGGTATTATTTGTGATTCTTTTGGTGTTTTACCTACAACTGACCTCTGGTTCGGATGACCTCCATCACGACTCTCAAATGAAATATTGCCCCGAATCGCCAAAATAATGCCCGATTCGGGTTACTCAATCGCGGAAACCAATAGAATGAGGCAGTTTATATATCTTGCCCCAAAACCACTTTGTCCCTAAAATGACCTTTATGGTGACCTTGACCTCAAATTGTTGAAATAAGATTCCCCGACCCCCAAAACCATTAAAAGTGCTATTATTCATATTTCTAGCCCTTTTAGTTATTTAACTACGATTGACCTCTAACCCGGGTGGCGACCATATTGAATTTCGCCAATATGGCGGCCCCAGGGGGCGCCCCTCAAAAATCGAAATAGGCGACATATGGGCCAAATTTGGTGCTTTTGGAAGAATGTGAACCAAAGAATCCTTAACAGCCCTGACTACAGGGTGCAGGACAGTTTAAAACCTGTTCGTGAATCATGATCAGGATGCAAGAGAAAACAATTTGACCAATCTTAATGTGGTATGTATACTGGGTGGGTGTATACTATGCACCAATGTATTTTCTTCTTTGCAAGGCATTTTAGAAGTTAGAAACTAGAGATCAAGCGAATTATTATGGATAACAACTCCTTTGTTTCTTTGTTTATCAGCTGGTGACGTCAATGCTGTTAGTAACTACAGCGGAACATCGAAATTATAGTCACGTGGACAAACAAACGTAAAAAGGAAGCCGTGTATACATGCATGATACTGATTGGTTGATTTCTCACTCCCTGCACATTGATAATGATTACGAAAGCAGGTATTTTCACAACTCCTTCTCCTCCCCCAATGGTCACGAAAGCAGATAGTTTTACAACTCCTTCCCCCCCCCCACCTTCTCCATTTCTCATTTCCTTTTGCCCCCGCCCCCTCATGCGGTTTTCATATCCTGCTCTTCCTTCTGTTCATGCCATTTTCCTTTCCTTTCTGATTCTGATCATGTCTCCCAAAGGGATTAATTCTCCATCACTGAGGAACAAATGAATCCGAGCAGGCTGTTGATCAGTACACTCGGCAATCAAGATATCAGCTATTACTTTATAACCCTCACTCACCTGTTTCTTCCGTTCAAAGAAACTTGTTGTAAAACTTATTCCAAATGCTACCAATGAAACACCTGTATAAACTGCAAATTTGGTGAAAATCGGATTTTCGAAACTCCAAAGATCGAACATTTTGTTACGATGACATGCACACGATCATTATATCCGATTGCAGCTCCGCAATAATGGAGACACACGATTCGCAAGCCATCTTATGAATGGCGAAGTGTACGCAAATGTATATTTATGTTACAGTCCCGGATACAACAAGGCTGCCATAGCCCGTTAGCTCTGAGAAGAATTATGGGAAACACCACTATTTATTAAATAGACTGTGGTACCCCCTGTTCAATCAAAATATTAAAAGTGTGAGCGTGCTGTTTCAGCAGTAGATGGGAGGATTTGTTTCAATGTCAAATTCAAGGTTATATTATATCACTCAAATGGTGACAGCCAGTTTTAATGGTAGAGGAAGGCGGAGTACTCGGAGAGAAGCACCACCCATCAGCAAGTAACTGACAAACTTTCACACATGCATCAGCGGGTCAGCGGTGTGAGACAAGGGGGGGGGGGGTATTTTAAGTGAGGGGACTCACACCCCCAAAATAAACACACCTCGCTCATCCGACCTTAATATCAGGTAACAGATTTTGCCCTGAGTAAATGGCTCGCGCGTAAAAAATACTGCTCATTTTTCTGGCGCGTAAACACTTTTGGTGTACATTCCGTCATTCACAAATCTGTTTCAGAAAAGAGTGGTGTTGGAAACGTACTGTTGAAACAAAGTTCGTGGCTGGTGTCTTTTGGAAAGCGTACTAGTGAGGTGGCTTAGGGCCATATTTTGGGAAGATCATGACACGCTGAACCAAAGCACCAAACTTGGCACATCGATCATTTGAGACGTATAGAACAATATCAGAAGGGGTGCCCGTTGCTCTGGACTCTGTGATGCCCTGTGGCCCCCAAAAGGGCATCTGAGGAGCAATTTTGTTATTCAAAGAATAGTTAGCCTCTCAACAGCTTCGTTATTTTAATTATCCTTAAGGCTGGAAAGCTGAAACTTGCCACACTGCATCGCTGGTTCAAGCGCTACCAGAAAATGTCACAAAATCCAAGATGGCGGCCATGATGACATCATTTTTCAAAAATAAGCCATTTGCGGACGATATTTTCGAGCCGATTTTTCCAATTTTTTCCTTGCGCAATTTTCTTCGCTGAAACTGCCTGGTTAATTAGTAAATAATCATTTATTGGAGTAAAAAAATACTTTTGAGTAGTTTTACGGAAACAAAACACATTCATTTTGAAGGAATACAAGGAAAACAGAACTTTCCAGTTACACCCTAATGTCATCCATTTTTAATTTACTCATGATGCTCTGCTCCGAGTATTATGCTACAGGCTCAAAATAACTCCAATATCATAAGCTATAACTGCGCTAAGCTACAGCTCTCAACATTTCTTCATTTTGGAGCACCAGGGAAAAGTTGACTGAGAAGGAAGTGGGGTGACTGAAACCACCTAAACCAATTAGGTTTGCATAATCGCCAGTGTAAAAGGACACAATCACCCCTTATCCATGTAAAACTTGACAATTCAGCTTTCTATATCGTAAAATGGGGGAAAAAGATGGAAATGCTCAAGGCTGGCCAGGTTAGTTTTTCTGTGTATTCTTGCATTTACCAGGTTTACTCGACATTGAATTGTTTACTCCATCAGACGTCCTCGACGCTCATCCATTAACATCCAAGGAGTTATTTGTTTGAGCTGATCTGTCATCAGAGCGCCCGACCTAGCGTATCTAATTCCGCGTAAGCCGGTGCTAGGGGCCGTGTGGATACTTCATAATCTCCATATGAACCGTTGCAATAAAAGCGCCGCTGAGATACTAAGGCTACGTCCGAGAATCCACCGTATTCTCGGATCTGCATGTTTGGTGCAGAGGGATGCTTTCCTGTCAAGTCATATGGTTGCTTTTTAGTCGCCAGACGTAGTCAATTTCTCTCACCTCTTGCTTATCGCTCCAATTTCAATCTTTCTAGTTTCAAGTTTGACAGATGAATAGCTGAATTAACAAGTGTTACATAGGCCGGGGACTCGTGTTTAGTTCTTCGCGTCTCCGTGTGTTCATTTGTGGCCACCGTATATAACCACAGTTTTGTACGGGAGGATACGAAACTTCATCTGAAGAGTGTGAGGGTGAACCTAAAAAGAAAAATCCCAAAAATGGCATCTTACATCTGTTGGAGGCCGGAATTTGTTTCTGGAAGGCCGTAAAATAACGTGGGGATAGCTAAGAGGGCTAAATGATCAGAGAAGGGACTCTAAAACGAAGAAGACATCAAAAGGGCATTCAACACCCAATGAGGACCGGGAACACGCAACATACAATGCACATGTTTTTGCACTGGTCTATATATTGCCATTGAATGGCCACAGCTTTGGTCGAATGTTCATGGGACTGTGGGATGGCTGTGGGATTACCAAGGGTGAAAATAGGGTCCCGCAATCTTTTTTTTAGTCAATAGGCTGTCAGACATTTTCAAGATATCTAAAGGGTCCTGAGAGAGTGAATAGACACAGGAAAGGGATCGGAAAGTGCATTTAACGCCCATTGAGGGACAGGAACATAACATTAACATTAAAATAACACGTGTACTTCTATCCATCGCCATTGACATTGACATGATTGGGAGTGCTTAGGACGATGTCAGGTTCAGAGGCAGATTGGGGGGCCAAGACCATTACATTTACATGTGCATGGTTCAGCAACCATGCATTACTCTCATTATATGCCGGTTGTGCATATACACGGTACGAAAAATGACACTGATTAGGGAGGAACCTGTGTTCAATTGTTATTGGTGGATTCAGCTCCACCCTGTCCTCCCCCCCCCCACCCCCGCTCTTCCAAATGAACTTTTCTATGGTGCTCGCAACTGTTTAGCGCTAGCACCTTGTGTCTTTATAACAAATCAAATTAGGACCATTTTATTCTCGGAAAAGAGCATCATGGGTAAATTCACATTTGACGACACAGTGGTGTAGCTTCAAAATTTTGTTTTTTTTTAGTATTTTCTACAAAATTTGTTTATTTTTCTCGTAAAAATGCCCAATAATATTTTATATCACATCAGATGATTATTTACTAATTTACAAGGCAATTTAGGCGAAGAAAATTGCACAAGTACAAAGTTTGAAAAATCGATCCGAAAAATCATCATTAAAATCGCTTACTTTTATAATATGACGTCACTGTGACATCATCATAGAGGCCATCTTGAATTTTGTTACATTTTCTGATAGCACTGGAATCAAAGATATAGTGTGGCACGTTTCAACTTCCTGGCCTCAAGGATAACAAAAATAATGAAGCTATTGGTGAGCTATCCATTTTTTCATTGGTAATATTTTCCCTTAGATGGCCTTTTGGGGGCCAGAGGGCGTCACACGATCCAAAGTAATGGGCGCCCCATTATTGTTACTACCATATTATTATTTAGGTCTTTCCATTTCCGATGGAAAGACCTATTTGTTATTCTACGGATTTTTATTATTAGGTATTTCCATTACAAATGGAAAGACCTTTTGTTATTCTACGGATTATTATTATTATTAGGTCTTTCCATTTTCCAATGGAAAGAGCTATTGTTATTCTATGGATTTTCATTATTATTATGCTATCCGAATTTGTACACAACGAAACGTCCTCAAGGCCTCACTGTAGAGCTTAGATATTGGGTACACGGTTAGATATACGTCTGAAGTTATGCATATTATTTGGACAACTGACCCTGACCTTGACCTAATGAGATATAGGCCAGCAAAGTTAAATTTTATTCGGCGAATATTGAGCAAACGGATTGGAAGACGAAGTTGACATTTGGAAAGCATGTGTTTGAAGATTTTCTCAACAAATGAGCGAATAAAATAAGTAGGTCAGACAAGCAGTTTTCGAGTTGTCTCCCTGGTGCTGTTTATCGTGTCTTTGGTGTACAGTGAAAACTAAAGAACATATCTGAAAGAAAGTTGATGGTTGGTAAGTCTTACATATGGCCATGCTGTAGTTATATTTTTGAATTGTTACGTAACAAGAAAAAGTAGTTATCTCCCCTTTAATACTTTTCAAAAACCCGTTATTTTATAAGGAAATAGGCTACGGCATTGATACTCCTAATATTAATAAACACTTTAATGACCGAAAAGGATGTGACCTTAAATTTGACCTTTGACCTCCAGGAGCGTCGCTATATGAGCGCAATTTTTGGTGGTAAAATCATGAACAGCTAATGCGATCAGCTTGAAAATAAGGTCACGTGAGCTACATGACGTCACAAGGTCAGCACTTGTATCAGAACTCGGCCTTGACCTTGACCTTTAAAGTGATAAACATCCAAATATCGAAAATACGGCTTCCATTTACTGAGAAAGTAACACACTGACAGGCAAGAAACAATGACACAATAGTAACCACAATATTGTCTTTCTTTCTGTGCTACTTATAAAACGATCCGATGTGACCTTGACGTTGAATATCGCACAATGTAAAAAACGTTGTTTACGTTTTTCTCAAAAACTACAGCATGCAGGAATCTGTAATTTGGTACATTGTACGCCGTGATGCAAGTATGACGTCACTGCATTTTCAACCTGATCTTGACCTTGGTTCTTGTGATATGGTCACTGACAGTTTTGTGACTACAGGGTTATAACTCGAAAACTGTTGGGAATTTCAAGCTGAAATTTGCACATGAATGTAGGTCATTATAAGACGTAACAGAAAAATATGAGAAGCCATCAAGATATACCAGAAAGAATAGAACATAATTAGCAATTTGTGAAATTTACGCTTTATTCAAATTTTACGAAAACTATTTACTCAATCATCACTATATTTAGCTATTATTGAGAGAATATATATATGTATTTACCTGTGAAATTTCAGGAATGTTGCTTTGATATGTTTAGAGATATTAAAAAAACAATTTTTCCTAACTATTATGCCGCTAAATGGTTCTCTCGCCCGCTTTGTGGTCATTTGTTGATTTAATCTATTCAATGGTCGCTGTCAATTTCGCTATAGTGATTCGGCTGTAGCACTCGAGGCATTCCGTCCTGGCAATAAAATTAATATCGTGTTACATGACGGAGCTGGCTCATTTTTGAAAACTTTATAACTCTTGAACCGCAATAGATACGGACTTCTAATTTATTGCTTGGTACTTCCAAGAATGCGTTCTTTCGTTGACAATGATCCCGTATTTTCTGGTACAAATGCAACTATGGAACCAATTTTTCTTCATGTCACATGACCATCGATATTTGGGGTCATTTTGTCTGGCAGAAAAACAGTCTGTGAGAAGCACAGTCTCCAGCCGATCAAAAATCAAGCTTAACTTTCTCCATTCAAGCCATTGTTTGGACTCCAGGGACAATTTTCTAAACACATTTCAACGTAATAACATTTTCGGATCGATGAAGGAGCCAACTACGGCCCAAATAAAGCTCAGAAATGTGTTCAACAGCTGCCGCTTACCAATATAAGCAAGTTTGTGAGAAGAAACACGCACTAAAAAACTATAAGGTAGTAACAAGCAATGTGAAAAAACGTGTCTGTGCGTATAAAGCGACCAAACCAATGGTCGCGATCAAAGCGGCCCGCGACAATGTATTTACTCATTATTATTATTTACTCATTATTCCACTTTTGAAATAATAGCTAGACGACTTCGTCTACAGCTTCGATATTTGGCATATCTGTAGATACTTGGCTGAAGTTTCTGGTACCGGTATTCAATTTTGACCTTGACCTTGACCTAATGAGCTATGGGCCTTTCTAAAAAAAATTCATATTGCGAATATTGACCAAACGTATAAGGGGACGCAGCTGAAATTTAGAATGTAAAAGTTTAAAGACTTTCTCAACAAAATGATTTAATAAAATAAGTAGGTCAGACAAGCTGTTTTCGAGTTCTCTCCCCTGGTGCTGTTTTCCGTATCTTCCGTGTACAGTGAAAACTAAAGAACATATCTGAAAGAAAGTTGACGGTTGGTAAGTCTTACATATGGCCATGCTGTAGTTATATTTTGGAATTGTTACGCAACAACACAAAGTAGTTATCTCCCCTTTATTGTTTTTCAAAACCCGTTAATTTATAAGGAAATAAGCTACGGCATTGATACTCTTAATATTATTGAACACTTTAACGACCGAAAAGGATGTGACCTTAAATTTGACCTTTGACCTCCAGGAGTGTCACTATATGAGTGCAAAGTTTGGTGGTCAAATCATGAACGGCTAATGCGATCAGCTTAAAAATAAGGTCACGTGACTTACATGACGTCACAAGGTCAGTACTTTTATCAGAACTCGGCCTTCACCTTGACCTTTGAAGTGATAAGCATCCAAATATCGAAAATACGGCTTCCATTTACTGAAGAACTAACGCACTGACAGTCACAAAACAATAATGCAATAGTAAGTACAATATTGAGTCTTTTGACGCTAATTATAAAACCATCTGATGTGACCTTGACCTTGAATATTATAAAATGTAAAAAGCGTTGTATGTACTTTTCTCGAAAACTACAACTTGTAGAAATCTGTAATTTAACACATTTGTACCCCATAATACAGGTATGACGTCACCGAATTTTCAAGATGACCTTGACCTTGGTTTCTGAGATATGGCCACGGATAGTTTTGTGACTACAGTGCCATAACTCGAAAACTGTTGGTAATTTCAAGTTGAAATTTGCACATGAATGTAGGTCATTACATGACGTAACAGAACATCAGTAGAACCCATAAAAAGATACCAGAAAGATTGGAAGATAATTAGCAATTTCTGAAATTTACGATGTATTAAAGTTTTGCGAAAAGTATGCATCCAATCATCACTATTTTTAGGCATTATTGAGGGAATATATATATCTATTTGCCTATGAAATTTCAAGAATATAGCTTTGATAGGTTCATAGATATTAAAAATACAAATTTCCCGAACTATTAAACCGTTAAATGGTCACATGTTGATTTCATCTATTCAATGGATGTTGTCAATTTCGCTATAGCGATTCGGCTGTAACACTCGAGGCATTTAATGTTCGCAATTAAATAAACGTCGTGTTACATGACGGAGCCGGCTCAATTTTGTAAACCTTTTATCTCTCGAACCGCAATAGTTAGAGCTTCTAATTTGCCCCCACTTACTTCCAATACTATGTTCTTTCGTTGACAATGACTCCGTACCGGGAACAGTAATTGTGGAAAACTTGAACAGTTACGAGAAAGCCGTTAGTTTGAAATAATACAGCGTAGACAGAGACTCAGCGATACTGGTATTCGAAAAGAAACGAGGGGAATAACTAAAGGCGGAAGTGCGCGCGACTGTCGTTGAAGTACGCGCCACTGTTCTTTCTGACAGCGAGCGCAAGAATATAGCTGTTTTCCAAGCAAGCTCTGCAGGGATGGCATTAGGTGTCTAGGATTGAAGTGCCTAAAACGGGGGAATATTTGGTGTCGCCGTTAATGGGGAATGTTCCGAGATGAAATATGAATGGATTGTACAAAGAAGGCAAGGATTTGTTTTTTAATTTAAGAACCCAGTCGACTAAAATTGCGCGCCACAATACGTAAGTGAACCGGCTTATGACTGCATCTCGTTATGGTTTCACGCGATTTGTAAATACTAGACTGAAGTTTCCGGTACAGGTAATCAGTTTTGATTGAGGGAATATATATATGTGTTTGGAATTGACAGTAAGAATGCATTCGCATTGTTGCAGGCAGGATACAATGTCCGTCCCCCAATTAGCATGCTGTTTGAAGTATGTTCACATAACGATGAAAGTTCACACTCGATCTAAAGCTCTCGCAATCTAGACAAATTAAACTTTCCGGAAAACGTTTCCACTTGGTATTTGTAGTATATGCCTCATCACAATACAGCGAAATAATACCTTTGGGGGACGTCATGGAAAGGCCGTGACATTGTACCCACAATGTCTAGTTATTACTGATATTGTTCTGTGCCTTCTGTATACCTCAAGTGATCGATGTGCCAAGTTTGGTGCTTTGGTCCAGCGTGTCACGATATTTTTGCTAAGCCACCTCACTATACCGAGCGAGCCCAATAGACACATGACAGACTCCTAGTTTGACAGTCTTTTGCTATTGCTGATTTATCTCATCCAATTTTGTTTTAATTTTCTGCAAGAGAACCTGTCCCATGTATATCGATCATTCAGAGTTTCAGTTTCTGAAAAAAGAATTCAATCCCGTTTGGAGGCCTTGCATTGTATCGCGTGTAAGCTGATTTAATAAACACCTAAAGCAGAGCAAGAGTGGTAAATAAACAAAATATTGTTTATTGTTCTTACAAACAGAATTGCAATTATGATTTCCAGAAATAACCCTCACTCACTGATATAATCGTATTCGAATAACTGAATTATCTCCGCTCTCATAGTTCATCAACCCTCAACCAGGGTTATCTCCCCTTCTGCCAGTCGATCCATCTATTGGCAGAAGGGGAGATAGTTCATGAATGCGGTTAAGTGTGTTCTTTGTTCGCTTTTTAATTCAACGTTGTTTGAAGGGCTACAAAGGAACATCTGCCATTATTTCCGTAGGGTAACCGCACAGTTTCATCCTTTCAGCCCGAACCAATTTACATCGTAGCTGACCGTAACACGCTGACGGCCATGGATATCGTTGCCGCGTAACCAACCAAAAATCCCAAACCACGACAGGGTTGGGGGAATGAAAAAAGATAGGCAATCATGTGGAACAACCGGGCACCTGCGAATATCCGGAAGTGGAGTGAAGCTGCATTCGCAGATGGTCTTGTCAAAACGTAAAGTCCTCCAATCAAAACAAAGGGGATCACGTTTTCTAGGTCATTCAGATGACATCTACAAAAAGAAAATTAAGAAAAATATGTTTTCAAGAAATTTCGTGAAGATAACAAGACATAACATATGCTCTCAATTTAATATTAGCTGTGAAATGTAGCTCTTTACTGTCAGCCCAGCGTGCGAAGCAAGGGAGAGCGGCAAAGAAACATGTAGGCCTTACACATAATGCTGACAGCTTTCTGGTTCAAATGTCGATCTTTAACCGCTGATCAAGTCAATAAAATGCATCAGTATACTCAAAAGCCGTATACGAATACCCACTAACCTATAGCTCGAGCATTTTGGGTTTGGATTGTGTGGATTTCCTAGCAGTGCAACAGCTAACTTCTTCACTCCAGGCTGTGATGTGACACAACTGGACGAGGTGATCTCGTGACATGACCATGGATTTCGAGGTCATGAATTATGCCACATGACAGCCCGGTGTGGCCAAGACGGTTGCCAAGCTATTAGCAGATGCATACACGCTCTGCCACAGCGTGTTGAACACACCAAGTATAATGCCAGATTCGGTGTTGTCACGGTTAAACCTTCAGGGATTTGATTTCCAACAAATCTATGATCAAAAAAATCTCATAATCTGTTAACGGTTAAATGATTTTTTCTTCAAAAAGACTGTCTTGTCCATTAACACAAAATGCTGAAATTAACTCGCACTATATATGTTGCGCAAGTATGTGCCTTCTGACCCATAGTATAATAACGCAGTAATCGGTATGTAAAGACGACTAACAGGTAGAAGTATCACACCAATGGACATTCTGTAGAGGGGAATGCGACTCCATTCCTTAAAAACAATGGGCCTTCTATTACTCAAAACACGCCTACTGACAGAGGCCACGGTTTTAACGCTGACAATGGTTTGTAAACACAGTATACCATATATGCACAAATAACATCCATATTGTGCATGGAAAATTGGGTAGCACGTCGAAAAGTCGTACAGCGCGATTTTCTACCTCTTCACAAAGGCGCACTGTGTCACATCGAAAAGGGGCACAGTAGCAGTTATGAGTGAGCTTTGCATTTCGACCTCTGCTGAGAACGTGGAAGAAAATTACACGCTTATTTCTACATATTAATAATGAAAACTAATACATGAATAAACATATGTCTTTTATGTGCTTATAAAAGTAATATTATATGGAGAAATATTCCATCCTTTTATAAAATTGCTTATATATTCTTACCTTACTATCGCTAGAGTGAAAGCATGCGACACTATAATAGCTGTTTTTGTCTGAATTTATTCCCATTACCTTGATTATTCAGTTATGGTCTAGAATTGTCGCCAACACATGATGGTCTCTTGTGCTGGTCTCCCTATCACCTTGAAATGTTGCCAAGATGACAACTGTTTTTGTGTGTCAAGCGATTGCGTCAGGAAGACGTACAGTTCCATCGTCATAAATATATCACAGGCGGACAGGCTTACACACTGTGTATACATGTGCTGCAAGGTGTGAAGTCTTAGATGTAACTCGACCCACCAAATTGAAGTTTGCTCTTGCGGCTGTGCCAGTCCAGAGATTTCGTGTGGGCGGTGACGAGATAATTTAACTTTATCATGATCTCAAACTGTCATTTAGTGTACGTTGCATCACACGATAGAAGTGATATAAAACGTTATAAGGTTTGAGTCCGTTTAGTCATGAAGCTAAAATAGATGGAGTCACAACTCCGTCAGATCAAAGTGTACTATGTGCGTGACCGCCTCAGCGGGATCCCACCGGATTAGAAAAGGGATTAAGACAGGCTAGGTCTTGCTCGCCAACTATCGGTTTTACGCGCATGGGCCATAGTAACATTATCGCGACCACTTAAAGAGATAGTGTATTGTGAATGCGAATTGACCTTCAACCTCCCGCTGTTGGTAATATCACCATGGAGGTTTCTTAGTTCATTCAAGATGTTTACAAGCGCTATATTTTAAAATAAATAAATAACAAGGAGAGAGCGGAGGGAGATATAAATAGAAGAGAAAAAGAAGCGACTATGTACAATTTCGTCCGTCACTTTATCGGTCAGGTTATACTGGTAAATATGTGTCCATTATATGTTCATAATATTTGGCTTTTATAATCGATATTCGAGAAAATATCACATGACAGAATAAAACCATATTCAAGGATGGTAAAGATGTGTTAATTATTTCCTTCCTGTTCATAACTAAATATAAAATTGTTCATTATATTGAACAGTTGAACGTATAAACATGTATTGAAATGACCACTGCATGTGTAAATAAAATAAAGAAACAAAATCGCCATGAACCCAGCCATACGTGGTATCCAACAGTGCATATCAATATATTGTTTTATTTATATTTATTTTTTTAATTTACTTATTGCATTTAGACAGTTTACAAGGGCGTCTCAGCTAGTAATGGATGAACTGGCATATAGCTGTTCATAATGAGACGTTGTTGGGGAATGGCTCAGGCATTTGTTGATGCCTGACGATTACTCGGAGATTATCCCACAGGGGGTATTGCTGATTAAGTGCCAATTAGCTAATAGCCTTAATATGGCGCCTGAAGAGAAGAAAACGTCAAACTAGCATTCACATAAACCAATTTTTTCGCTTTCCTGTTCATTGCTCCTTAATATGGTAACTGATGGCTTAGAAAAATCTATTCTCCCTTATAGACAGATTCATTGTTTCAGAGGTTTGAAATGCGGAAATTGAATTTATTTTGTCTTGAAAATGACCAATTTTCACATTTTGACAAAATCCCTAATGTATTTTAAATGGGGATTTTTCCATTTATTTACTTGTGGATTATATTCGAACGAGCGACTGCTCCCTCATGCCGTTTTGACCACGCGTTACCATTGCGAATATGAACTTCCTTGCAAGTTTTTGTAAAGTTTGGAAATGCGGAAATTACCGAAATTGATTAAAATGTTCGAAAATGGTAAAAATGATTGTCAGTTTCAACACGATGTAATTAGGGAAATTAGTATCGCACATACATTATAAAACTATCACCATAATCCGCATCACTTCACATTTCTTAATATTTGCTTTGCGCATAATTTGTATCTGGTAATTCAAACTTATTATAAATGCGCAGGTTAGATGATTCACTTCCGCCCTGTTAATCATTCGTCAACAGACCGGCGAATTTGTCAGGCGGTCACGCACATTGAACATCAAAGAAAGCTGTGCCCGCTGTCAGCTATTCAGTTACAAAGGCCCAGCGGGCGGTACTGCTGGCCAGGGCACCTCGCCCGAGACAGTCGTGACTCCATCTATTTTAGCTTCATGGTTTAGTAGAACACATCCAGCGGAAGGCACGTTTAAACCCACAAACATATTGTATGGGAGATAACTCCCTTTTCCACTGGTAATATGCAAATCACTCATATCATCACTAAAAAATTGACCTGTCTATCTGCCATGTTTTGTTCTCAAGTCTCTGATTGATAAACATACAAAGGGAAAAAGAAAGCTATACGCCTGCTTCGTAGACTTCCACAAAGTTTTTGACTCGGTGTGGCACGATGGCCTGTTCCTTAAGCTGCAGAGAGCAGGGATATCAGGCAAACTATATGATCTTATTAAAAGCTTATATTGCCAAAGCCAGTCTAGAGTTAAACCGGGTCATGTATGAGTGACCCATTTCCAATTGGTAGAGGTGTACACCAAGGAAACGTTTTCAGCCCTATTTTATTTAATATCTTCATTAATGATTTGCTGCTATGACTGGACAGTGAGCCTTCCCCCATATTTATGGGCAGACCCGTCATGTAAGACAACTTCAATCGGCAACACTTTGCGTGCAATATACTTGGCCCTTTTCACTCCTTGGTTGAATGGTTCCCCACATGTAGTCACCTATTGTATGTGTCTTACATGACGGATTTGCAAAAATATGGGATGAACTTGTTCACTGCCTGGCATATGCAGATGATATTGTACTGCTGTCGACAAGTGCGGCTGATATGCAGTCCAAAATGGACAAGCTTGGATCCTTTATGGCCTTATGGGGTATCTCTGTAAACATTGAGAAAACAAAAATTGTGGTGTTTGGTCAAAATAGACCCAGTAATGCACAGTTTAACATCGACCAAATTCCGATCGAGTGTGTAAACAAATATAAATATCTCGGTTTACTTCTTCATGCAAATGGTGAATTTCACCAGGGTATCTTAAATTTGGCATTGAGAGCAAACAAAGCTTTGTTCTCGATGAGGCATACAAAACAACCCATCCCAACTCTCTGTCTATTGGTTTTATTGGAGTTCGACAACGAGTTTGATTGCTGTGAAGAGCTGATCCATCTGCAACCAGTCTTCAAACATCAACGGCTGGTTGAATTTCTCCTCCATTATATTCCTACGTGTCACGTGATCAACAACGTGTACAGATGACGTGACCGTACGAAGATCATGGCGGTAAAGACAAGGACCGTTGATGTTTGAACGCTGGTTGCAGACGGATGACCTCTTCACGGCAAGCAAACTCTTTGGCGAACTCGATAAAACCAATAGGCAGAGAGTTTGGAGGGGTTGTTTTATTGCCGGATAGAGCCGATCGACCCATGGAGCCGTGTGATACCGGAGTGTACATGTAAGTTCATGAAGAGGACTCATGGCTAAGTGTAGGAACGAACGAAGCCATGTCAACTTGACTAACTCATAAGAATTACAAGCGTCTAGTCCGTCATCCATAATTCAGCCGTCGTCCAGAGAGAATATCCGCGTCCATAATCCAAAGACCTATTCCATATTACATATAATAATATTAGCACCAAATTCAAAAAGACAATCATAGTATACAAAAACATAGGCTTGTTTCCTGCAAGAGAGAAACGGTCAACAGTTTTCAATGATGCCGGCAAGACATCATGATGTTCCAAAGATATCAAATCCGTATCGCTGATCAGTATTCTTAATCCATAATATTCGTTGTGAAGTTGTCATCTAAAGAATGATGTATCTCAGTCACGCTTTGATTGTGACTGTCCATATGAGTACCATGAGGATCTTGAAGTACACAGGTTCATACGGCCCCTAGCCCCGGGTTAAGCGGAATTAGACACAAGTTACGAAACGTAGCGCCATAGATCTTGCACGCTACGTTCGTATTTTTTTTATCAGCATGCGACATGTATCGCCAAATTTGAGAAACTTTGAGTGAAGGAGTTTGGTGGAATAGCCCTGTTTTATAAATTTCTGTAACAATGTTTTGTGACGTTGATTAATATCGTCACATTTAACACAGGATCTAGCAAATGCTACTAAGCGAGATATGTATACGCCATATGCAGGTCCCACTGGAATATTACCGTCCAGAAAGGGATAGTTTACGATGTCGAAATTGTAATCATCTCTTTTGTCATAAAGTCGACGAGAGCGAATGCCCGCTTAATTTTTATAGAGATATAGATCTAAATATAATGTGCCTGTAGGGCTGTCTGTAGTTTCCTTCAAATCCAGTGAAGGTGGATATATATCCTTCACTGCCTCATTTATATAGCGATTATCCATAGCGAGAAGATCGTCTATATAGCGTTTGGTGAATGAGAAGGAACAGACTTTGAATGAATCGGTTTTTGAAAGCGCCTGCATATAGTCATATTCATAAGAGAACAGATACAGGTCAGCCAACAGGGGTGCACAATTAGTATCCATTGGAATACCTATATGCTGCTGATATATTGTGTTGCCAAATTTCACATAGATATTTTTAATGAGAAATTCAAGCAACTCTATAAACAAAGAAACATCCCATGAATGATATCTCTTGTATGTAGTAGAGCTAAAGAATGCTTTATGGCTTCCGACATTAATATATCTACGATCAGTTTTCTTGAACACAGATACTATTAATGAACTTAGACGGTCAATAAGGTCCTGATGGGGGATTGTAGTATAGAGAGTCGAGAAATCCCATGTGGATACATGTCTGTACGGTATGTGACCATTAGCATCAAGTTCTTCCGTAAGACATTTTGAGTTTTTCAATATCCACATACATTCAACGCCAGAATTCTTAGAAATATTGGCGCAATACCTTTCCCAAAATGCTTTTACCTCCTGAAGGACCCTCGTCAATAGGGTTGAAAGAAGCTTGGTGGTGCAGCTTCTAGAACCAGCTATGAATCTAGCTTTGTATGGTGATTTATGCACTTTTGGGGAGGGAAGGGGAGGGAATTTGGCTTAATGTCACACTCAAGTTTGTTTCACTCATATGGTGACAGTCAGTTTGGTTGGTGGAGGAAGCCGGAGTACCCGGAGAGAAACACCGCCCTTCGGCAAGTAACTGACAAACTTTCACACTTTTTTGGGAGTCCAGTATAGTTTTGGTATGTCGTTATGATTGGTTGGAAGACAAATACCTCTTTCCCTGAGAAACTTTTTGTGATTATTAAATAAATCTTCCAGAGTAACTGCAGTTTGGGAGTAAGTAGAATTATTTGATGGAGATATGTCTACACTCAATTCTTTAACCAGCACCTGGTAATAGTAATAATTACATATGAATATTATATTATTCGGAGCTTTGTCTGCTGGGACTATGACGAATTTACTCTGGAGATTTGCTAGAACTTCTTGCGAATTGAGGTTTCTCAGTACTTGTTTTGTTTGGGGAAGAGTACTTCTGTCAATATGGCGGATTGTTTCAAGGCAAATGAAGGCACGGTTCCATTGTACGGCCTTGTAATCTGTTGAATATGCTCTGTCATAGGTATTCGCGGCCTCATCTCAGACTGCACATTCAAACTATAGCGGTAGCGGTAAGTAATTAAACGAAATTAAATTTACCTCCGAATGCGCTCTACATCTTCATCCCCAAAAATAGGTTGGCCATCCTTTATATGGCGACAATCTTCGGGATTGGCAAATACCTTAAATATATAGAATAAGAGACGATGAAGGAATATTTAGAGGGCAATTGTGATGTTCAGTGACAAGGTGAAACTGTCAGTCGCAGAAGTGTGACTTTGCCGTCGAGGCCGGTTTGATCCTGTTTTCTTCCCAAAACCTGCATGATAAATTAGCAAATAATAATCTGATGTGAAATAACACAGTTTTGCCCACTTTTTTTCGCATAAAATGCTGGAATTTCGAAGAAGAATGACGAAAACATCACTTTTCTGTTATCTCACATGGCTGCCATGTTGAATTTATCCATGATCCTCTGTGTGTGTGTGGTGGGGTGTGCAAATAGGATGAAAATGACCCGAATATGATAGAATATAGAATCACGGAATGTAAGCTATCATTTTTTTTGCCACTCCGGATGTAGGATAGATTGATAAAGAATGGCTTCAGGGAAGGGTGGCATTATGCCACCTCCCCCTCCAGGGCATGGTACATTCTCTTAGATACTTAATCCGACTGAAAATAAATCTTTCAATTCAAAATTTCACTTTATTACGATCCCTCAGTCTGCATTTGATTCATTCTGTACTTTTCAATAGATTGGAAATAATTTCAATCGCACCGAAAGATTGACATTTTCAATCAGAGAAGATTGGAATTTGGAGACAAGATCTACTCTTCCTGAAATGTCAATCTTTCGGTTCGATTGAAATTATTTTCAATCTATTAGATTCTATTAATCTATTAGATTGAAAAAGAACAGAATGAATCTAATGTAGACTGAAAAATCAATCTAGTTGAACATAATAAACTGGGATATTCAATTTAACAGACTGATTTTCAATCGGAATAGATTGGCCACAGGCACTAATTTCAATCTAATTATTTCAGAGAGTAGGGTTAAAAGTTCGTCTGTCCCCTTGTTTCAACATATATTTCGTATACAATACCTTGTACCAAATTATATAAAAAAAATAATAAAATCCACTCCGCCTCCTTTCCTAGCGATCAGGTGATGATAAACGAAGCATTAAGTTTAATGAACCTATTTTGTCCATCATTTGTCATATCTCCAACGATGGACATTTTGTTTCACTTTCGATCTTGTAGCTTATCATATTGGGGTAATTCTAAGCCGATCTGCATACCAGAAAAGTTATCTTTTTGTCCTTTTTCATCACGGCGACCATATCTTGGATTTGTATTACATTTTCTAGTAGAGTTTGACCAAGGGTATAGTGTGCTGAGTGTAGCTCAAGGGGTAAGAACAACATTTAGGGCTCCCCCAGGCCTGGATAGGTCCCAAATCCAGATAGGGTTAAACAACAAGACCAGTGGGTTAACAAAGACCTCAATAGTCTCGCTAGACGTTGAGGAGACTTGGGTGCTCAACATTTCAAGTCCATGTACCTAGCCAAGTTGACATGGCTTCGTTCGTTCCTACACTACGCCATGATTCCTCAGTAGTATAGTCTAAGCATTTAAAGGCTTATTGACCTCATTAATTGTTCCCCGGGTAAAATTTGAGGTGGAACTGTGGCGGCAGGTGGCGGTCACGTGGCGGTCACGTGGAGGTCAAAAGTAGTTCCGGCAACCTTTAACCTTTGTATTTTTTCGTCTCGCCAAGAAAATGACAATGGGAAGGGTCCCGGAGCGAATCGGTGAAATTTTTGGGAAAAGTCACCGAGGTCTGTATATAGGCTAATACTGGTTATATGGGGGTATAGATTCAACCTGGAAAATTCACACACGTTCATTGTGATATGGGTTGTTTGGTCTTGTTTTTCACGTCTCGTCATTTAGAACACGATGGGAAGGGTCCCGGAGCGAAACGGTGAAATTTTTGGAAAAGTACCATTACAAGCGTCTAGTCCGTCATTCATAATCCAGCGAAACGGTGAAATTTTTGGAAAAGTACGGTATAGCCCATATAGCTCCATACTGGCTATATGGGGGTATAGGTTCAACCTGGGAAATTCACACACGTTCATTGTGATATGGGTTGTTTGGATTTGTTTTTCACGTCTTGTCATTTAGAACACGATGGGAAGGGGTTCGAAGCGAGCTCGGAAGTGACATTTGCATATGATCTCTGTGAGGTCACTTCCGCTTCCGGTATGCAAATGTCACTTCCGAGCTCTGAGCTCCACAAGCTTTGAGCTCCAAGAGCTCCGATCCAAGAGCTCTGCCACACGGGAGTTCCCACCACCACCACCGGGCGTTGACGCCCGTCAACGCTCGGTGGTGGCGGTGGTGGTGGTGGTGGTGGTGGCGGAATGTGGTGGTGGTGGTGGTGGTGTGTGTGTGCGTGTGTGTGTGTGTGTGTGTGTGTGGTGGTAGTGTGTGGTGGTGGGGTTGGTGGTGGTATCTGTACATATATCATACACACACGCATACGCAGGCATACACACACGCACACACACATACACACATACGCAGAGACGCATACACACATATACATAGACACACACACACACGCGTAAACACACTCGCACACACACACATACACACACAGAGGCATACACACACATACACACGCACACGCACGCACACCCGCACATACCCGCACATACACACACATACGCAGGCATACACACTGACGAATACACACACATACACCTATGCCCACATACGTTCCTTATTAGGTATGTCGATATAATTGTGCAACATTGTAGCGATCGTGGTGCAATATTGTAGCGATCGATAAACAATGGTTGCAACAATGTTTGCACCAATGTTGCAACAATGTTTTTTGTTGTTGACGAACGCACTTGTCGTAACAATGTTGCACATTAACCTCGTCAAAGAAGACACGTTTTTAATCAAAAACTGTTTTAGAAACATCGTTTCTTATAGAAGAAACTTCTTCAAAAACATCATTTCTTATAGACAATTTGCAAATTTAAAATGACATTCTTAGTTGGAGTTTTAGGTCTCCAAAAAGTACTTGATAGGGAATAGATTGCACGTACCTGATACGGATACATTCGTGTGCGCGCACACACACACCCACACGCGTACACACACGCACACGAAAGCAAACCCACACGCGTACACGCAAGCATACACACACACACGCACCAACACACAAACGCACACACACGCGCGCATACTCTCATTGGGCCTTGTGCCGCTAGGTCAAAAGGGCTGGAAATGCGCTTTTATACTACTAATCCATCCTTTACTCCCCTAGGGCTCAGTCCATAGTTGCGGATTTTTGGTACCCCTCAAAATCTTTGAAGTTAATATTCCACCAGGTTTGACCCCATGAGAATTTTTATTGGCTTATTGTTTATTAATATTTGTAATATCATTCAGTTGACTGGTTGATTTGCTTGAAATCAATACATGGTATTTTGCCAGTTAGATTGGCCAATGCTTCTCTATGAAGATGGAAGTGCGAAAGTGTGGCTGTAAATTGGGGCCTTTTTCTGCTTGCGAGCACATGGTATATTTTGCAGTGGGAAAATGAGCTTGAAATCCGCGTGGTCGACCCCCTATTTTCTTTGCCAATTTTTGTTGATCCTTCGACTGGGCACAGTGTCGGTGAGTTTCAAAGCAATCGATTGTCAAGTTTTTTCTGTGATGGGGAGAGAATATGACCTATTTTGGGCCAAATTTAGAGGATTTTCCTGAAGTTTGGGGCATGTTCAGTAGGGGTTATGGGGACCCTGATTTCGGTCAGCTATGTTTACATCTGTCTCAGCTTCATGGCAAGAGCCTACTCTTTCAGAAAATATATAGTTCTATGGGGGTTCTCTCAAAACACGGTTGCTGTTTGGCATATAATAAACCAGCCTACTGTTTAATTTCAGATGCCTTGGCTCTTCTATAGACTGCTACCCTAAAATGCCCACTTTCGCTACTACTCGTACTGATGACGTCACCGATGACGTCACAGATGCTGTGGACATCTCTCAAATCGTGGTCTACACGCCGAGAGCTACAAGATGACACCCCCACGACGCATTCGGACCAAGGATGGTCCATCCCTACCCCAAATCCCTTTCCTCACCTCCCCAAAATGCCCACTTTCGCTACTACTCCTACTGATGACGTCATCGATGACGTCACAGATGACGCGGACATCCCTCAAATCGGAGTCTATACCCCGAGAGCTACAAGATGACACCTCCCACGACGCATTCGGACCAAGGATGGTCCATCTCTACCCCAAATACCTTCCTTCACTGCCCCAAAATGTCCACTTTCGCTACTACTCGTACTGATGACGTCACCAATGACGTCACAGATGACACGAACATCCCTCAAATGGGGATGTACACCATGAAAGCTACAAGATGACACCTCTCACGACACAATCGGACCAAGGATGGTCCCTCTCTACCCCAAATACCTTCCTGCACTTTCCTAAAATGCCCACTTTCGCTACTACACGTACTGATGACGTCACCGATGACGTCATAGATGCTGAAGGGAGCCACCAAATCGGGGTCTACACCCCGAGAGCTACAAAATGACACCTTCCAGGACGCATTCGGACCAAAAATGGTCCATCTCTACCCCAAATACCTTCCTGTACTACCCCAAAATGACCACGTTACTTACTACAACCAACTGCGCATGCGCAGATTGACGCGACTTGCACTTAAAACACGCTATTCTGACTCTACCCCACACAAGCTTCACTTTGACACCGTCCACGACCCATTCGAACCCATAGCGGTCCATCTCTACCCCAAATACACCTCCACATACCCCCAAAATGCCTGCTTTCTATACTACGGCCAGACTGCGCATGCGCAGACTATTGAAAACGGACGAACCATTAGCCCAGTCGGCTGCTCCTCAACCAGAGCTTCAAAATAAGACCTCATACGACACCATAGGATCATTAGGGGCTCACCTAGACCCCAAAACATCCACCCCGTATGAACCTATACCCCATAGCCATGCAGCATAGGTCTATGGGCTTACCCAGGCCTCAGTGAAGTTTTTCCAAAAATTTCACCGTTTTGCTTCGAAACCCTTCCCATCGTGTTCTAAATGACGAGACGTGAAAAACAAATCCAAACAAGCCATATCACAATGAACGTGTGTGAATTTCCCAGGTTGAACCTATACCCCCATATAGCCAGTATGGAGCTATATGGGCTATATGGTACTTTTCCGAAAATTTCACCGTTTCGCTCCGGGACCCTTCCCATCGTGTTCTAAATGACGAGACGTGAAAAACAAGACCAAATAACCCATATCACAATGAACGTGTGTGAATTTTCCAGGTTGAACCTATAGCCAGTATGATCCTATATACAGACCTCGGTGACTTTTCCCAAAAATTTCACCGATTATCTCCGGGACCCTTCCCATTGTCATTTTCTTGGCGAGACGAGAAAAACGAGACCCCACAAGCCATAGTAAAGCCCACATAAAAATTGACCACCCTCCCCCCATATAGCCAGTATGAGCCTATATACAGACCTCGGTGACTTTTCCCAAAAATTTCACCGATTCGCTCCGGGACCCTTCCCGTTGTCATTTTCTTGGCGAGACGAGAAAAACGAGACCCCACAAGCCATAGTAAAGCCCACGAAAAGAATTGACCATCCCCATACCCCATACAGGCATTTTCCCTTATATTGTATAATACAGACCCCTATTGTAGGGGTAAAGTCCGTGTTCCGCTTTTTATATTTTCGGAAAAAAATCCTAATTGTACATGCACCCACCCCATTGACTTGATATGCAGGTCCCAATAAGCCCGGGGACCGATATTAGCCCTTTTGTCTAGGGTTGATAGGTGTTTTCCCCTATTTTAGGGGTAAAGTCCGTGTTCCGCTTTTTATAGTTCTAATTTTACATACACCCACCCATGACTGGATGCCCCTTCACGAATGCTTCACTTTGATACCTCACTCGACCCAATCGGACCACTAGGGACCCACCCCGGTCACAAAACGTCTATTCCTATACTCTTTTTAGGCATTCCCCGTATACATTAACATTGGAAGTGACTTGGTTGACATGGGACTACTTTCTGTCCGCGGAAGTGACGGCATCACCACCAGACCGCGGAAGAATACAAAGGTTAAAGGTTGCCGGAACTACTTTTGACCTCCACGTGACCGCCACGTGACCGCCACCTGCCGCCACAGTTCCACCTCAAATTTTACCCGGGAAACAATTAATGAGGTCAATAAGCCTTTAATGCTTAGACTATACTACTTTCCTCTCAATTAACTTATATGTACACTCCGGGATCAGACGGTTCCATGGGTCGTTCGGCCTTATCCGGCAATAAAACACCCCCTCCCAACTATCTGTCTATTAGTTTCATCGAGTTCGGCTGAGAGTTTGATTGCCGTGAAGAGCTCATCCGTCTGCGATCAGTCTTCAGACATCAACGGCCGGTTGAACTTTCGCCATTACCTTCGTACGGGTCACGTGATCCGCACGATACGAAACGATCACGTGACACGTACGAATATAATGGAGGAGAAATTCAACCGGCCGTTGATGTTTGAAGACTGATCGCAGACGGATGAGCTCTTCACGGCAATCAAACTCTCAGCCGAATTCGATAAAACTAATAGACAGATAGTTGAGAGGGGGAGTTTTGTTGCCGGATAGAGCCGAACGACCCATGGAACCGTGTGATCCCGGAGTGTACATGTAAGTTCATTGCGAGGAATCATGGCGTAGTGTAGGAACGAACGAAGTCATGTCAACTTGGCTACCATGTACCCGGTATTCTCCCTCACCTGTTTCTTCAGCCTGTAAAAGGTTGTAAAATGACTCATTGCCATGGTTTTCAAAACAACAGCACCTGAATAAAATGCAAACTGACCGAAAACAGGATTACTATAACTCAACTCTCCCGCCATAGTTATCTAACAATACAGCCCTCTCGTCTTGCACAGACTAGCTTGCAGTAAATGTTCAACGAGACCGGAGTCCAAGTCAAATACCTCTGCTGATACACTCAGGTCGGTTTATTTAGGTCACAAATAGTTCGTTCTGGAGCCCTGGATATCGCGATGATAGTTTTATATTGGTAATGTTCGGCTATGTATTAGTAAGCTATTCACACAACTTCCCCCAATGTCAGCATTCTATGATGGCCGAGAAGAGACATCGCTGTATTGTGTTATGAATCACACGAAGTCAGGATGCGAAATCAAAACAAAGCAATGCAAAGACTGGAAGCGAAGCGCGAAGTCTTGATGCGAAGGCACGATGCGAAGCGCAAAGTCAGGATGCGAAGTCGCGAAGGCAGGATGCGAAGTCGCGAAGGCAGGATTCGAAGTGACGAAGTCAGGTGCGGTCACTTCGCGCTTCATGTTTTGATTTCGCATCCTGACTTCGCGCTTCGCATCATGTCTTCGTCCTTCGCATCCTGACTTCGCATCCTGCCTTTGTTTGTCGGTCCAGATTCATTAACACAATACAGCGATGTTCCTTCTCGGCCATCATAGCATTCCCTGTATTCAGTGTATTGTGAAAATTACTGTATTGAAGAAGTGGAAGAGAAAGTACCGTTCTTAGTTGTGCGTGGACTCCCAGCCTCAGCCACTGATTTATCTAATGTAAAAAATGTCGTGTGTTCATTCCAGCGCACCAAAGGTTTTTTTATTATTTTAATGTACGGGTATTTCTTGGTGGAAGGCACACAGTGGGACGGTCAAATAGATGGATAATTACGGAAATACTTTTGATTCAAGAGATCACAACTATGCAACCTGTGCGATTTATGACCTGTCCAGGCCTTTAATGGTCATTCACCCCCCCCCCCCCCCAATATTTTTCTTACCCCTTGAGCTTGGAGGCTAAAACTTACCAAACTATAGCCTTTAGTCAAGCTCTACCAGAAAGAAGTCCTCTTTGATAACGTCATTTCAAAAAAGGTATTTCTTGGTCGATTTTTTTGTCAGATTTTATGAAAAAAAATCATGTATTTTCTTCGCAAAAACTGCATCATAAACTAGTAAATACTTTTTGCTCACTTATCCTAGCAGAAAAGCAGGAATTTTGAAGAAAATGACGAAAATATCACTATTTTGGACATGGATGTCATTTGGAATTTACCCATCATTCTCAGGGGGTTACACAAATAGGCTCAAAATGGCCCCACTATGGTAAACTACAAAGTCGCAGTGTGTCAGCTCTTAATTTTTCGTCATTCCAGAGATAGGACAGAAAGTTTAGTAAGGAGGCCATAATGCTCCCCCCAGGCCTGGTAGAGTTAAAAACAGACCCAGAAACCGATTCTCTAACTTACGCCCTAAAGAAGTGAATCTGTTTTTAATGAGATTGAGCATGCAAACTGAATACCATGTTACACGGAATGTGACAACAGACCATGTTGTCGTATTGGGACTGGGTTTGATGTGACGTTATACATCGATCTGGACAGAAAAAGCAAGCGTCAGATCCCACATTCAATATTCAACCCTCGTCCGTATAATTTTCTCGTCGTATAACAGTTAGCGCCAATTAAAAAAAGTGTATGAAATAAATTTAATGAAAACACAGGATGGTTTATTGCGAGAGAGAAGCGGTCAACAGTTTCAGTGATGTCAGCAAGACGATGTTTTTTAAATGAATTTCCTCCAAATGAGGAGTTATTTCTAGACTATGTATCTCAGTCACGCTGTATCTCAGTCACGCTTTGATTTTGACTGTTCATTTGAACACCACGGAGATGAACAATACCTGATAATAATAGTAAAATTTCTGTGGAAAGCCTTTTTGGTATTAAGTCGTTTATTTGTTGGTCAAGTCATGATATATGATTTATGAAATATTTCACCAAACCTGGCGATGAAGGGATAGCTAAGGACTTTGGCTTAATTATCGTATCGTAGAACTCAATCAGCCTCGCTCCCTTCACGGCCATGTGTTGTAAGGGTATGTTGACACACCTACAGCATGACATCTTCACAATGTCAAGGTTTCTTTTTAAGCCAAAGGCTATAGATAGGATGGAGATACCCCTGGTTTAAACGAGGATGGCAGCATCAAGACCACTGACAAACTGACACAATAGGTATAGTACATGTTGGACTTGCTGCCTGTAAGGACGTAGTTTACCTGTCCGACACTCAGGATATCGTCTCAAAAGAAATGAAGCGGGACACGGTTTAAATAACAAGAAAATAAAGAATCATATATTTACAGATGATCAAAACAAGTTACAAAAACAGGTGAGTTGGCTAACATAGGCGCATTTAACACTACTACACAAATAGTCAATCATATATGCCTAACCGTGCTGTAGAGTTCATGAATTAGTTTAAAGGTTAGTTCGATGTTCTCCAAGATATAGTAAACTTCTGACAGGGTTAAAAAGTTCCACAAAAATGTCTCGGATGTACAGACGGCAACTTCCTAGACGAACGCGTACAAATCAGAACATCCACATGAACGCGCACAAATCAGAACATCCACACGAATGCGAACAGCCTTCTTCTGTAATATCCCGAGAATCGCGCCACACGAGTTTTCTGATCCTCAGGCATTGTTGCCTTTCCTTCAGACCCATCGACTCGTTGATCTGCAACGTTTCCACGTGCGAACCCATAATTTGACTTTGTTCAAACGACGGCCATGTGCATCTTGGTACGTTTCCGCATTTGTCGTCAACTCCTTAACAGTTGCCGGATTCTGCTCCTTCAACCACATTTCCAGATCTTTGTTGCAACTGTTCAGCAGTTGTTCTTTTAACACAATTTCTCTTAATCTGTAGAAGTCCTCCATCTCACACCACATTTGGAAATCAAAGAAAGAATCTTCTGATTTCTGTTTTGCAGTACGGAATTTTAGTTGATATGACATAGCCGTGAGCTCATACCGTCGTAGTATAGCTGGAACTATCCGATTCTGCGTAGACTATAGACGGCTGAATTCGGTAATTGATATACCGAATTGAGGACATTTTGAATCGATGAGGTTCAGCGACATACATGACTAAGCTGGATTCAACCAAAGGTTATGGCAGATTCAGTTGGACTCCGACGCTAAAGATAAAAGCGCGTTCGTGACCCAGTCAGGACACTACCAGTTTACTGTAATGCCATTCGGGATGATAAATTCACCAGCAACCTTCACCAGGATAATGGAAAAGGTATTGTCAAAACGGAAAAATTTCACGGAGTCCTACATCGATAATGTCATCATTTTCAGTCGAATCTGGGAAGAGCACCTGAAACATTTGAGGCTGGTGCTACAGGACCTGAAAGATGCTAATCCCACCGCTGCCACCAATTGTAAAGACGTGGTTTACCTGTCCAGTACCGTGCCGAGCAACTGAATTATTGCATATATGTGGGGCGCGTTTATCGGAATATTACAGGAGAAAGCTGTGCGCGTTCGTATGGATGTTCTGATTTGTGCGCGTTCGTGTGGATGTTCTGGTTTGTGGGCGTTCGTGAAGTTACTGTCTGTACATCCGAGACATTTCTGCTGAACTTTCTAACCCTCTCAGGATTTTGCTATATCTCAAATGTTTCAGGTGAGAACATAGAACTCACCATTTAAAATAATTCTTCTCGACAAATCAGTTCGGCAAATCCCATTGTTCCCGCCATGACCTAGATCACTATCCAGATCGGCCTAATTTAACCGAGCGCGTTTTAACCCCATCAACATTTCGAAAACTATTTCACACAATTACAGGCAAGTATCTACTTCCTGACAGTGCCCCTTGTCATGCTTGTCTATAAAGGCCAAACTGGCTTTGAAATAGCTTCCCTATCGATAATCAAATTTTATTGGAATTGTTTTACGGTAATTCCTCTAATAAATCGGTTACCCTATCGGGAATCGGCCACCCACGATTTTTCACATGCCTGGTGTTGCCCAGGGATTCAGAGTCGTCGAGTTTCACTACCATAACGATGGTATGAATATCTCAAAAATTGAAAACTGATCTTAAAAAAAAAACAAAAAATTGTTCAATTTAAAGGAAAATGCTGAACATTTTCACAAAAACGAAGAGTTGTTGTTGTTGTCAACGTAATTTTGTTATGTAAATTTATGAACTTTGTACATAAATGTATTCACCAGCAGTCGCACTGATCGATCCTACATCACGGCAGACACACATACGACGTGCACTTTCATAATTTGACCCGAACTTCAATATCAGGGGAAATTCAGCATCTTAATTTAGATTACCAGATTTTATCTCCTATGCGGAAATCCATATGGGAAAAGCCATCGATTCATACGTAGGTCAAGTAATTCAATAACAGATTCTGATGAACAACGGGTTGAAAATATGACATTTGATAAGTGCTGTAGTGCACGTGCCTTTGGACCGTACGTACGGTGACCTTCACCTTGACTGCACTGAGTGGACATTTCTGTTTCGGTCGGAAATTGATCGATATTTTCTTTCTTCCTAATATCCAGTATCATACAGGTTTGTATGATTCCATGAAAATCTGGACAAAGTCCGCGTTATGTTTTACGACGACAAAGACAACGATAAATCGGCATACCAAACCGTAAACTGTATTTTGTATGTGCAGCACTGCCAAAATATACGTCAGATTTTTATATTTTAGCAATTGCACGATTTAAATGGACAGTAATATTCCAGTGGGACCTGCATATGGCGTATACATATCAAGCCTAGTAGCATTTGCTAGATCCTGTGTTAAATGTGACGATTTTAATCAAAGTCACAAAACATTGTTGCAGAAACTTATAAAACAGGGCTACACCACCAAGCGCCTCCACTCAAAGTTTCTCAAATTTGGCGATACATATCGCAAGCTGATAGCAAAATACGATGGTAGCGTGCAAGATCTATGGCGTTACGTTTCGTAACTTGTGTCTAATTCCGCTTAACCCGGGGCTAGGGGCCGTGTGAACCCATGTACTTCAAGATCCCCATGGTACTCATATGAACAGTCACAATCAAAGCGTGACTGAGATACATCATTCTTTAGATGACGACTTTACAGCGAATATTATGGATTAAGAATACTGATCAGCGATACGGAGTTGGTATTTTTTGGAACATCATGATGTCTTGCCGGCATTATTGAAACCTGTTGAACGCTTCTCTCATGCAGGAAACAAGCCTATGTTTATGTATACTATGAATGTCTTTTTGAATTTGGTGCTAATACTGTTATATGGAATATGGAATAGGTCCTTGGATGAACGACGGTTGAATTATGAATGACGGATCAGACGCTTGTAATTCCAGGCATTCCAATCAAAGAATTGTGACGTTCACTCTTTAGAACTCGTGTAAGTTTGTGATTGTTTCAATTTCCTGTTGCTTCATAACCCAGCAAACTAGTCCCACAGAGGTTCCTGAAACTTAGTCGGCATGTTTAACTTAATTTGAACACTTGCATGTCGTATTTGTGAGACAAACTATTAATTTTTGACATATTTCTGACGTTTTGAACTTTTCTGTTTTCTTTCTTTTTTAATCTATTCCTGTATATACACCAGAACAATCAACTACTACGAGTTGGGCTTATTCCATTATGGTATAAAACAGTTGACCTTAAATTCTTCCAGGTACTACTACTTATCATGGTCTTCACCGATTTTCACCATTTACAGACTAATATTTCTAATTATTTTGGGCTGAGGAGTTTGGCAGCTCTGCTGTGCCCTCATACTTTCTGACCTTTGAGAATCATCTTGCCAAGAAGTTGCCTGTTATCCCAAGGATAACCTCTTCAACTGGCAGTGATTTGTCGTGAGGATATTTTTGTATTGACGAATTTATGTATCTTTGGTTTAATTCTTTCATAACTTTTAGACCTGTTGGCGAGGTCATATCTCATGTTGACAGTCTTGGTTCTTGCTTAATTATCCAGTTATTTATCGTCTGCAGTGGCGGCCTCGCAATCTGATATTGTGAGGGCATAAAACATTCACACAAATACATCCGAGGATCACGAATCCTTCTCCAATGCTATGTTATTTCTGTGTCCTGTGTCACAAGGCCCCTTACCAGTTCGAGCAAAATTCCAATCATCCATCGAAGAGCAGGAATGCGAACTCTGCGAAGCTACCAGGTGGGAATTGTAAACCTGATTTGAAAGCGACACCTTATAGTATAGTATAGTATAGTATAGTATAGTATAGTATAGTATAGTATAGTACAGTATAGTACAGTGCACTATTACATAGTACAGTATAGTATAGTATAGTATAGTATAGTATATAACACAATGCTATTCTATGGATAACAACTTCTTTATTGCTGTGGAGCTGACGTTTCGTTGGAGGTACTTCCAACTTTTTCACTGGCTTTGAAAAATTTGGAAGTACCTCCAACGAAACGTCAGCTCCACAGCAATAAAGAAGTTGTTATCCATAGAATAGCACTGTGTTATATACGTCGACTTCTAAATGCCTATCAAAGAAAAAAAATAGTATAGTATAGTATAGTATAATATAGTATAGTATAGTATAGTATAGTATAGCATAGTATAGTATAGTATTGTATAGTATTGTATAGTATAGTATAGTAGAGTAGATCTGTGTTCAAAAGTTAAGTAAAACATTGCCACTACTTTCAAACTCTACTGGAGCATACTCCCAGGAATTGTAGTATCCAGGGTTTTTTTCGTTGTCTCAGCCTTGGAAATGGGCCTAAATTTCACCCAGATCGTTTTAATGCATAATACCAGTTCGAATTACAACACATATATGGGAAGTGGGAAGAGGTGCGGACATACTGACAGAGCCACATGACCTCACAGTAAAGTCTTCCGGTTAACCTATTCTAAAGCACATACCAAGAATCTAACGATTCGTGATATGTGTTGTGTCTCAGGTACGCTTTTATTGTACCTGCTCATGTGACAACTTGGATGATATGACCGCACGGCCCCTAGCATCGGCATAAGCGGTATTAGATACAAATCTAGAGAACTATGATGGAAATACTCTGACAACTCGTATATTGGTAATTGGTGAGCTGTGTCGCTGTGACAACTCGTACGACTCGAAGTTTCAGCAAATCAGAAGCACCTGTGACTTTACATCTCGTGAGCTTGCCAAGCGGAATTTAATAATACCATCAGTAGTAATGTAAGCGTATTTCGACTTACGTTTTCCAGGGAGGTAACTCTTGGTGCCCTTTTTTCCAGGTTAAAAGTATAGGGGACGCCACATCGCCTTTTACCTCTGTGGCGCTTGTGGCGCCACGTGGAGGTCAAAAGTAGTTCCGGCAACCTTTAACCTTTGTATTCTTCCGCGGTCTGGTAGTGATGCCGTCACTTCCGCGGACAGAAAGTAGTCCCATGTCAACCAAGTGACTTCCAATGTTAATGTATACGGGGAATGCCTAAAAGGAGTATGGGAATAGACGTTTTGTGACCGGGGTGGGTCCCTAGTGGACCGAATGGGTCGAGTGAGGTGTCAAAGTGAAGCGCTCCTCGAGAGTCATTCAGTCATGGGTGGATGCATGTAAAATTAGGATTTTTTCCCGAAAATATAAAAAGCGAAACACGGACTTTACTCCTAAAATAGGGGGAAACCCCTA
The DNA here is from genome assembly GCA_036873755.1 of Hanleya hanleyi. Taxonomy (NCBI): domain Eukaryota; kingdom Metazoa; phylum Mollusca; class Polyplacophora; order Lepidopleurida; family Hanleyidae; genus Hanleya; species Hanleya hanleyi. Next base: position 28,074 of record JAVTVY010033208.1, on the reverse strand, counting down.
TCAACTCTAGCCAAAAGGGCTAATATCGGTCCCCGGGCTTATCGGGGACTGCCTATCAAGTCAATGGGGTGGGTGCATGTAAAATTAGGACTTTTTCCGAAAATATAAAAAGCGGAACACGGACTTTACCTCTACAATAGGGGTCTGTATTATACAATATAAGGGGAAATGCCTGTACGGGGTATGGGGATGGCCATTTTTTTTCGTTTGCTTTACTATGGGTTGTGGGGTCTCGTTTTTCTCGTCTCGCCGAGAAAAACACAATGGGAGGGGTCCCGGAGCAACTCGGTGAAATTTTTGGGAAAAGTCACCGAGGTCTGTATATAGGCTCATACTGGCTATATGGGGGGAGGGGTGGTCAATTTTTTTTGTGGGTGTTACTATGGGTTGTGGGGTCTCGTTTTCCTCGTCTCGCCGAGAAAAAACACAATGGGAGGGGTCCCGGAGCGAATCGGGGAAATTTTTGGGAAAGTACCGGGTAGGTGTGGATAGGCCCATATAGCTCCATACTGGCTATATGGGAGTATAGGTTCAACCTGGGAAATTCACATACGTTCATTGTGATATGGGTTGTTTGGATTTGTTTTTCACGTCTTGTCATTTAGAACACGATGGGAAGGGTTTCGAAGCGAAACGGTGAAATTTTTGGAAAAAGTTCACCGAGACCTGGGTAAGCCCATAGGCCTATACTGTATGGCTATGGGGTATAGGCCCATATGGGGTGGATGTTTTGGGGTCTAGCTGAGCCCTTAATGATCCTATGGTGTCGTATGTCGCATGCGCAGTCTGGCCCGTAGTATAGAATGTAGGCATTTTGGGAGTATGTGGGTGTGTGTTTGGGGTAAAGATGGACCGCTATGGGTCCGAATGGGTCGTGGAAGGTGTCAAAGTGAAGCTTGTGTGGGGTAGAGTCAGAATGGCGTGTTTTTAAAATGCAAGTCGCGTCAATCTGCGCATGCGCAGTTGGTTGTAGTAAGTCAAGTGACCATTTTGGGGCAGTGCAGGAAGGTATTTGGTGTCGAGATGGACCATCCTTGGTCCGATTGTGTCGTGGGAGGTGTTATATTGTAGCTCTAGTGTACATCCAGATTTGAGGGATGTTCACGTCATCTGTGACGTCATCAGTAGGAGTAGTAGCGAAAGTGGTCATTTTGGGGCAGTGAAGGAAGGTAGTTGGTGTAGAGATGGACCATCCATATCTGTCACGCATTGTACCATATCTTTGTTGTGTTATATCACATCCGTCCTGCATTATATTACCATATATGTCCTGTATTATACCATACCTGTCCTATGTTATACAATATCTGTCCTGTATTATACCAAATCTGTCCTGTATTGTACCATATTTGTCCTCTATTATACCATATCTGTCCTGTATTATACTAAATCTGTGATATATTATACCAAATCTGTGCTGTATTATACAATATCTGTCCTGTGTTATACGACATCTGTGCTGTATTATACAATATCTGTCCTGTATTATACAATATCTGTCCAGTATTCTGCAATATATGTTCTTATTATACCAAATCTGTCCTGTATTATACAGTATCTGTCCTGTATTGTACCATATATGTCCTGTATTATACCATATCTGCTCTGTATTACACAATATTTCTCCTCTATTATACCATATCTGTGCTGCATTATACCATATCTGTCCTGTATTATACCATATATATCCTGTATTATACCAAATCTGTGCTGTATTATACAATATTTGCCCCCTATTATACCATATCTGCGCTGTATTATACCATATATGTCCTGTATTATACCAAATCTGCCCTGTATTATACAGTATCTGTCCTGTATTATACCAAATCTGTGCTATATTATACCAAATCTGTGCTGTATTATACAATATCTGTCCTGTGTTATACGATATCTGTGCTGTATTATACAATATCTGTCCTGTATTATACAATATCTGTCCAGTATTCTGCAATATATGTTCTGTATTACACCAAATCTGTCCTGTATTATACCATATCTGTGCTGCATTATACCATATCTGTCCTGTATTATACCATAAATATCCTGTATTATACCAAATCTATGCTGTATTATACAATATCTGCCCTCTATTATACCATATCTGCGCTGTATTATATCATATCTGTCCTGAATTATACCATATCTGTGCTGTATTATGCAATATCTGTCCTGTGTTATACAATATCTGTCCTGTATTATACCAAATCTGTCCTGTTTTGTACCATATTTATCCTGTATCATACAATATATGTTCTGTATTATACCAAATCTGTGCTGGATTATACAGTATCTGTCCTGTATTATACCAAATCTGTGCTGTATTATACAATATATGTTCTGTATTATACCAAATCCGTCCTGTATTATACAGTATATGTCCTGTATTATACCAAATCTGTGCTGTATTATACCATATCTGTCCTGTATTGTACCATAGCCGTTGTTGTGAATAACAACAAGTTCATCAATGTTCATACAGTTTATTATCCCCAATGTTACATCATACCCAGGCTGGGGGAGCCGCCCTGGGCATGTTTAGTACGTTCACAGCAAACCAAATTGAAATTGAAACACCATGTTTTATTATTTAACGCACCGTCACATTAGGTACAAGTGTTTACTGAGCTCAAGTCAACGATCAGCATGTAGACATATAGAGTATGTACGGCATGTTATGGTATTCATCAGTGCACGGGTGACGCGTTCAGCCGAGGGGGTCGGTCAGCTTGGTAGCGAAAAACGTAACATTGGTCACCGTCTCCACTGTCCACTTGGTGTTGGGGCGTTGGTGTTGGGCCCATTCCAAGGGATCCATGGTGTTCAGTTTCTCCAGCATCGTCTCTAGCGACACCCGGTTGATGATGGTAAACGGTTGGTCAAATACCTGGATGTTACTGCTCGGGTAAAAGTATCGGACTTGGACTGTCTCCTTATGCTGCAGCACATAACCAAACGCCAGATTTAATTTGAAGGCCGTAGTTTGGTCGTTGAAGATGGCTTCCACGTAGCTACGTAGACGGGCGAGGTCGGTCGGTCGGAAATTGTAGATATCTTGAGTAGGGCGATGACGGTTGAAACATTGCCGTATCATGGACCAATGGCGCCGATAGATGTCACTCACTGGATGGGCGTCCAGTAAGAGATCGCTAGGAACATTTATGGGCTCGTCTAGAAAATGTTCGATGTTGTCAGGCGTATGACTCGAAACCGTAACGGTGGGGTCCGGCTGGATATCCAGGCTCTTCTGAACTGTGGGTATAGGCGGACTCTCCGTCATCGCATCACCAGTGGCGTTCGTCTCCCCGGGCTTATCTTCACTGGGTCTGACCTTCCGCTGCTCCTCTTCAGTGGAAAGTTGTCGTCCAAACCGTAGAGACGGGGCATGAATCAAACGCTGATGCCGTCTTAACTGACTGCGTCGTTTGAAGAGTTGACCACAATCCTTACATTGTTCCGTGGCGCCCTCGTGGAATGAGCGTTCGTGGCGCAGTAAAGGATCCTTCCGATTAAATGACCGTTCGCAGGTTATACAAGTATACCGTGCATCGTTGTGGGTGGAGGCCTTGTGGCGGTGCAAGTCGTGCAGACGAGTAAACTGCTTCTGGTAAGTTGTGCAAGTGAACATCTTGGTGGTTGACAGAGTGTCTGATGAAACAGCCAGGCCGCTTCCCTTTTATAGCACGCTAGCTGGTGATCTATTTTTAGCACACTCATTTCAACTATCCCCAAGTCTAGGGCCGAGATGTACTGGCGTACGACTGAGCTACATTGTGTGTGTGTGTGTGTGTGTGTGTGTATGTGTGTGTGTGTGTGTGTGTGTGTGTGTGTGTGTGCAGTGGATTTTACATCCGGGATCTTGTCAACATCTGGGTTTCCCGGTGTGTTTTCCCCATCGTTCCTCCGTCTTCCATCCGGGTACTGTGGTTTTACATCCGTATCCTCATCTTACATCCGTGTTTTTCATGAGCCGCATTGCGCGCGTGTGTGCGTGTTTGTGTTTGTGTCCATTCGTGCACAATGTAGAATTACGTTCTCTTCGAAAACTTCCTCTCATCGCATCAATATGCTCAGACCCATTCAAAATAAACAAATCCAAGAGACATCAACAACAACAGGCACATTGCGTAATACACGTTTTATTATCCTCACACCATCACCACCACCACCACCTGGCGTTGACGCCGTCAACGATCAGCATGTAGACATATAGAGTATGTACGGCATGTTATGGTATTCATCAGTGCATGAGTGACGCATTCAGCCGATGGGGGTGGTCGGTCAGCTTGGTAACGAAAAACGTGACATTGGTCACCCTCTCTACGACCCATTGTGTGTTGGGGCGTTGTTGTTGGGTCCATTCCAAGGGATCCACGGTGTCCAGTTTCTCCACATCGCCTCTAGCGACGCCCGGTTAATGATGGTAAACGGTTGGTCAAATACCCGGATGTTACTGCTCGGGTAAAAATATCGGGCTTGGTCTGTGTCCTTATGCTGCAGCACATAACCAAACGCCAGATTCAACTTGAAGGCCGTAGTTTGATCGTTGAAGATGGCTTCCACGTAGCTGCGTAGACGGGCGAGGTCGGTCAGTCGGAAATTGTAGATATCTTGCATAGGGCGATGACGGTAGAAACAGTGCCGGATCATGGGCCAGTGGCGCCGATAGATGTCACTCACTGGATGGTCTTCGTGTAACAGATCGCTAGGAACATTTATGGGTTCGTCCACGAAGTGTACTTTGCCCTCCACGTCGTACAAAATCTGGCCCAAGGTCTTGTCGTCGGAATTTGACTGTTGAATTAGGGCGACATCATCATCGGCCCTAGTGCGAATCATTTACAGCGCCACACACGTGCACGCCATGAAGTACCCAAGCGTCCATGCGAAGAATGTGGTCGGCTTTTCAAACTGACCAGTCAGTTGCTGCGACACCAACGCACACGACACCCTGTTCCGCAGCCAGGTTTGCAGGTAGAAGAGCCCGTAGGCACCAATATCGAGACAGGGGGATCTCCCACCCATCGCACGAGGGCCGATGATGAACGAAGACCATCCAATGAGTGACATCTATCGGCGCCATTGGCCCATGATCCGGCATTGTTTCTACCGTCATCGCCCTATTCAAGATATCTACAATTTCCGGCTGACCGACCTCGCCCGTCTACGCAGCTACGTGGAAGCCATCTTCAACGATCAAACTGCGGTCTTCAAGTTGAATCTGGCGTTTGGTTATGTGCTGCAGCATAAGGACACAGACCAAGCCCGATATTTTTACCCGATCAGTAACTAACATCCGGGTATTTGACCAACCGTTTACCATCATTAACTGGACGTCGCTAGAGGCGATGATGGCGAAACTGGACCCAACAACAACGCCCCAACACACATTGGGTCGTAGAGAGGGTGACCAATGTCACGTTTTTTGTTACAAAGCTGACCGACCACCCCCATCGGCTGAATGCGTCACTCATGCACTGATGAATACCATAACATGCCGTACATACTCTATATGTCTACATGCTGATCGTTGACGGCGTCAACGCCAGGTGGTGGTGGTGGTGATGGTGGTGATGGTGTGAGGATAATAAAACGTGTATTACGCAATGTGCCTGTTGTTGTTGATGTCTCTTGGTTGTGTTTATTTTGAATGGGTCTGAGCATATTGATGCGATGAGAGGAAGTTTTCGAAGAGAACGTAATTCTACATTGTGCACGAATGGACACAAACACAAACACAGACACACGCGCGCAATGCGGCTCATGAAAACACGGATGTAAGATGAGGACACGGATGTAAAACCACAGTACCCGGATGGAAGACGGAGGAACGATGGGGAAAACCCACTGGGAAACCCAGATGTTGACAAGATCCCGGATGTAAAATCCACTGCCCACACACAAACACACACAAACACACACACACACACACACAATGCAGCTCAGTCGTACGCCAGTACATCTCGGCCCTCGACTTGGGGATAGTTGAACTGAGTGTGCTAAAAATAGATCACCAGCTAGCGTGCTATAAAAGGGAAGCGGCCTGGCTGTTTCATCAGACACTCTGTCAACCACCACATTTTCTAGACCAGCCCATAAATGTTCCTAGCTATCTCTTACAGGACGCCCATCCAGTGAGTGACATCCATTGGTCCATGACACGGCAATGTTTCATCCGTCATTGCCCTATTCAAGATATCTACAATTTCCGACTAACCGACCTCGCCCGTCTACGTAGCTACGTGGAAGTCATCTTCAACGACCAAACTACGGCCTTCAAATTAAATCTGGCGTTTGGTTATGTGCTGCAGCATAAGGAGACAGTCCAAGTCCGATACTTTTACCCGAGCAGTAACATCCAGGTATTTGACCAACCGTTTACCATCATTAACCGGGTGTCGCTAGAGACGATGCTGGAGAAACTGGACACCGTGGATCCCTTGGAATGGGCCCAACACCAACCTCCCAACACCAAGTGGACGGTGGAGAGGGTGACCAATGCTACGTTTTTCGTTATCAAGCTGACCGACCCCATGCACTGATGAATACCATAACATGCCGCACATACTCTATATGTCTACATGCTGATCGTTGACTTGAGCTCAGTAAACACTTGTACCTAATGTGACGGTGCGTTAAATAATAAAACATGGTGTTTGATATTTCAATTTGTTTTGCTGTGAACATACTAAACATGCCCAGGGCGGCTTCCCCAGCCTGGGTATGATGTAACATTGGGGATAATAAACTGTATGAACATTGCTGAACTTGTTGTTATTCACGACAACGGCTATGGTACAATACAGGACAGATATGGTATAATACAGCACAGATTTGGTATAATACAGGACATATACTGTATAATACAGGACAGATTTGGTATAATACAGAACATATATTGTATAATACAGCACAGATTTGGTATAATACAGGACAGATACTGTATAATATAGCACAGATTTGGTATAATACAGAACATATATTGTATAATACAGGACAAATATGGTACAAAACAGGACAGATTTGGTATAATACAGGACAGATATTGTATAAGACAGGACAGATATTGCATAATACAGCACAGATATGGTATAATTGAGGACAGATATGGTATAATACAGCACAGATATGTTATAATAGAGGGCAAATATTTATAATACAGCACAGATTTGGTATAATACATGACATATGGTACAATACAGGACAGATATGGTATAATGCAGCACAGATATGGTATAATAGAGGAGAAATATTGTATAATACAGAGCAGATATGGTATAATACAGGACATATATGGTACAATACAGAACATATATTGCAGAATACTGGACAGATATTGTATAATACAGGACAGATATTGTTTAATACAGCACAGATATGGTATAACACAGGACAGATATTGTATAACATGGGACAGGTGTGGTATAATACAGGACATATATGGTATAATCTGTGGTTCCACTGAGTAATTTGATATAATATAGGAGGAAAGTAACTCCGAATATACTCAAAAAAGACATCTTGTGATTCAATATTTCAACATATATTGATGCCATCATCAGGAATATTTACAATGAGACAACTCCAGTATTTAACAATGTATGTACACAAATGCGAGTATCAAGGCAGCCAATCAGATGTTTGGTCAAAATGGTGAGCATATAACTCATGAGTAGCTTTGGGCATTAGAGCGGCAAAAAGTCACAGATTATTGAATAGTGTTCATGTTGTAGATTCAGGCAGACTGTCAGTATTAAATAGTGTTCACAGTAAAGATAGCCAGACCATTAAAACAACACAACAACCCGGTACTATGAGACAACACAATAATCCGGAACTGTTATAAAACAGTTATATATTCATCGGAATAATACAAGTTCCTTTGATGCTTTTAGACCATGATTTAAATCGGGTCTGTAGCGTCTTATAGCTAATGCCTCTCGTAAGAGAACTTCAGACCAGTGTCTAGAGGAGTCTATTATTTCACAGTTTTCTTGAATCATTAGTCCGGACATTTCGGCTCTACTAATGTTAGTGGGAGAATCTGGTTGGTTGAACAGGCTCCAGATCTGAAATCCCTCACAGTTGTTAATATGGTTACAAATGTTACTATTTCCTGTGGAATGTTCACGTGCACGTTGTTTCAAACACCTATCCGTTTTGCCGATATATTGACTGTCACATGCCGGGCAGGTGAATTTGTAAATTATAGAACTTCTGTATTTTGTAGGGGTTGGATCTTTGTTGGAAACGAAAAATCCTATTTTCTTCGTTTGCCAGAGTGTTATGAAACGTACGTCCTTTCGTTTTAGAAAACGTTTGGTTTTAGATATGCATTTATGTGCGATATTTTCACCATACTGTCCTAAGTAAGGTAATCTCATCCAAATTTTGGGAATGTCGGCGGTTTCATCCTGTTGTTGGTTATTCCGAGGCTTGGGTTTAAATTTCTCAAAGAGACGTTGTGCTGTGTGCTTCGTAAAGCCATTCCACAGCATGAACTGCTTTATTTGTAGAAGTTCATTGTTCAGGAATAAGCCTGGCGTACAGATTTCCCAGGCTCGAGAAACAAGAGCCCTCACCCATGCAATTTTCCTGTTCCATGGTCCAAAACTATCACAGTGGACGTACTGTCCGGTATGAGTCTGTTTCTTGTATACAGAAGTTCTATAATTTACAAATTCATCTGCCCGGCATGTGACAGTCAATATATCGGCAAAACGAATAGGTGTTTGAAACAACGTGCACGTGAACATTCCACAGGAAATAGTAACATTTGTAACCATATTAACAACTGTGAGGGATTTCAGATCTGGAGCCTGTTCAACCAACCAGATTCTCCCACTAACATTAGTAGAGCCGAAATGTCCAGACTAATGATTCAAGAAAACTGTGAAATAATAGACTCCTCTGGACACTGGTCTGAAGTTCTCTTACGAGAGGCATTAGCTATAAGACGCTACAGACCCGATTTAAATCATGGTCTGAAAGCATCAAAGGAACTTGTATTATTCCGATGAATGTATAACTGTTTTATAATAGTTCCGGATTATTGTGTTGTCTCATAGTACCGGGTTGTTGTGTTGCCTTAATGGTCTGGCTATCTTTACTGTGAACACTATTTAATACTGTCTGCCTGAATCTACAACATGAACACTGTTCAATAATCTGTGACTTTTTTGCCGCTCTAATAATGGTCAGACTATGGTCAATGTGAACACTATTTAATACTGTCTGCCTGAATCTACAACATGAACATTATTCAATAATCTGTGACTTTTTGCCGCTCTAATGGCCAAAGCTACTCATGAGTTATATGCTCACCATTTTGACCAAACATCTGATTGGCTGCCTTGATACTCGCATTTGTGTACATACCTTGTTAAATACTGGAGTTGTCTCATTGTAAATATTCCTGATGATGGCATAAATATATGTTGAAATATTGAATCACAAGATGCCTTTTTTAAGTATATTCGGAGTTACTTTCCTCCTATATATGGTATAATGCAGGACAGATGTGGTATAACACAACAAAGATATGGTATAATGCGTGACAGATATGGATGGTCCATCTCTACACCAAATACCTTCCTTCACTGCCCCAAAATGCCCACTTTCGCTACTACTCCTACTGATGACGTCATATTTTCGGAAAAAAATCCAAATTTTACATGCACCCACCCCATTGGCTTGATAGGCAGGCCCCGATAAGCCCGGGGACCGATATTAGCCCTTTTGGCTAGAGTTGATAGGGGTTAAGTCCGTGTTTCGCTTTTTATATTTTCGGGAAAAAATTCTAATTTTACATGCACCCACCCATGACTGAATGCCCCTCGAGGAGCGCTTCACTTTGACACCTCACTCGACCCATTCGGTCCACTAGGGACCCGCCCCGGTCACAAAAGTCTATTCTCATACTCTTTAGACATTCCCCGTATACATTAACATTGGAAGTCACTTGGTTGACATGGGACTACTTTCTGTCCGCGGAAGTGATGGCATCACCACCAGACCGCGGAAGAATACAAAGGTTAAAGGTTGCCGGAACTACTTTTGACCTCCACGTGACCTTGAGCTGCGCCCCCTGGCGCCACAAGCCCCACAGAGGTAAAAGGCGATGTGGCGTCCCCTATAATTTTAACCTGGAAAAAAGGGGACCAAGAGTTACCTCCCTGGAAAACGTAAGCCGAAATACGCTTACATTACTACTACCATCTCTATGAAATTGACAATTTATATCTGTATACAAGAACAGAAATGCTCTTTCGTCTCAGCAAGAGTGATGTTAGGTATCAGGTATCACAACAAATAGTCTTGTCCGCTAACTACATTTTGATTGGTTATCGACATCCAGAAAGTAACTTCGAAATACTGGAGCAGAAGATTCGAATCTGGGACAGGGTCTTATATTCACCAATTAAGATGCCATTCTTTCGGTTCGATTGAAATTATTTTCAGTCTATTAGATAGAAAAAGAACAGAATAAATCTAATCTAGACTGAAAAATCAATCTAATATATTATAATAAACTGAGATTCTCAATCTAATAGACTGGGTTTCAATCGGATACGTTTGTGAAGATCTTACAATTGTAAGGATTTAATAGACAGATGGTTCAAGACACCTCACGTATGAATCGTGTGCGATTAAAATTTTGATCCACCAATATTAAAGCATTTAAATTCTTGACTCATTGTCACATTTTTAACCATCGAGTGTACGATGCTCGTCAACAAACAGGAAACATGGAATAACAAGTCACTCTTGTGATGTAGATGAAAATGAAACTTTAAATATAAATTGCGCGTCACGAATAGCATAAACTATGATATTTTTTAACTATCTTTGAAATATTGGGAGCATAAATGCGATGTTTTTTTTAACAAGAACTCTCCAAAGTGGTAGGTTTGTATGAAATTGACAGTTTTGGATTGAAAAGGTACATTTTGCCTATCTGTACACATACAGTAGTTTTGTGGGTTCCGAATCACGGTGAGTTGCGGATCACTTTCCTAATGAACGTCTTATATTTCTTGCAATACAACATCTGGGTAAATCTTTTCTAGTTTTATTGGAACGTCTGTTTCTGTGGACTCAAATAAATGTCAAACAACCGACCTGCGTTGTTTGTTTCTCGGTCAATACGGCAAGGTAATGCTTCCGGTACTACGCAATGGCAAATTCATGCTGGGTCAAAAAACGCGTGTGTATACTTCATTGTTAAATCCACGATAAATAAGGTGAATTTAAGTGGTAATTTCAGTATTTATTTCAGTGATAGAATCATATTAATGGTCAAACAAAATATGTAATGATTTGCGATAACCCTTAACTCACCAGCATTTGTCAATTCCGGATCAACGAAATACGCGCTATTTATTCCGTTTGATTACGTAATCGAAAATTGCGACATTGAAATCTTTACAGACGGACAAATGTCGGAGGGCAAAGTTATTACTTTAGAATAATTTTAAGTCACAGAACGGGATGGTCTTCACCCCCCACACACACACACCAACGATTTCCAAATTTTCATCATTTGTGTTCATTATTAAAATTGAGATCATATTATCTATGTGTCCTTTCCTCTACGTTCTTTTGTCCAAATAGTCAGATGATAAATGGATGTCCGATGTTCATTTAGAGTTTTTTATTGTAATCTTGAATATGCGAGTAGAATTCATTCAGCTGCCAGAAACTCGATGGAAACTGTGGGCGTAATTTTCTTAAATTTGAATCTGAATTCCAGGCAGTACAAGGGAGGAATCCATATCCGGTCCCATGGGGAAACATTTTTGACAGGTTTCTGTTAGGTCTGTGCGTGGTTGTCAGTCGTACGCCATATAACCTGCTCGTCACATACTGCATAGGATATATTTACAGTATATTTATTGTACAAAAAAAACAACAAATAACCCTGCGAAAGTCGTCGGGGGTTCTCTTCAAAAAACGAGACTCGCGGACACTCAATTCAGCGAGTGAAGAATAAAATCTATTCACTTCATTTCCGTATTCGACTAGTTATTTCATGCAATTAACCGCATTATCGTAACAGGGAAGGTATGAAGATATCACGAAACATCATCAATTTAGTTATAGGAAAAAATGGTATGAAACCACAAGTAAAATATGCTTGGCCTCACAAATAATGCTCGCGGCGGTCAACCAGAATCTATTCAATTTCACTGGAGTCACGTGACCCGTTGTGAATGGACTGCTCGCCTGGGCCGTTTGTCCATCTTAACCTTTCGGAACGCGATATTTCGACACGCGAAATTTCGGTAAGCGACATTTCGGCACACAGTGAGGGGTACGAACTTTCGGCACGCGACATTTTCGCAACTTGTATTCCCATACCTGTATACATTATCCTCCTTTGACCTACGTCTGATCCATACCTGTATTCATTATCCTCCTATGACCTACGTCTGATCCATACCTGTATTCATTATCCTCCTTTGACCTACGTCTGATCCACACCTGTATTCATTATCTTCCTTTGACCTACGTCTGATCCATACCTGTATTCATTATCCTCCTTTGACCTACGTCTGACGCATATTTCCTAAACATTAGTCTCCCTACCCACTATCCTTCTTTGTTCTACGTCTTGACTCCTGTCTACTATCTATTATCCGCCTTTGTCCTACGTCTGGCCCATACCTCCTATCCATTATCCTCTTTTGTCCTATGTCTAACCATATCCCTTACCATTATCCTCCTGTGTCATACTGTCTGACCCACATGCCATATCCATTATCCCAATCCGACCAATGTTATTCTGCTCGGCCTTATATCGCACCAGCTCGTCTTCCCCAGGAATGATCTATATCGTATATTCGTTTTTCTCCACTACAAGTACTCCATCTCGGACTCACCCCCATTAATAGTATCCTCTGTACCTTTTTCTGACCCATATCCTATATTCTCCGTCCTACTCGGTGCTATGTCTGACCCACTCACCATACATCCATTACCTTCCACGACTTTTTCCAGTATCCTCCTCTGGCTGACTTAATTCAAATATTTAATATCCTTCTGTTCAACCCAGATCACATATCAAGTGTCCTCACACATACATGACATACGTTATCCTTATTCTTCAATACTGAAATATTCAATCCGAGCATCATATCCATTGTACCTCTCTGACCAATATCAGACATTCAGTACCCTCCAATATCCGACTCCCCATATCCATTATACACCTAACTCTTGACCCATAATCAATATCCACTTCTCATCAGTCTCCATTTGTCGTACTTCACTGCTCTACACCATATTTCATCGACCTAAATTAATCTATGTCTGACCCAGTTTATGGGTAGATTTTATTGAAACTAGCGCTAAGTAACCCGCTACGCGGGCATGTAGGTCACAATGTAATTCATATTCACGAATAAAGCGTGAATGAAGTTACACCGATTTAATGTTTTACAATTCTGATACTACAGGAACGTGTGGAAATACATGGGCAGCTCTTTAGTGGGTTACAGTCGCCTTTTCCAGCACCAAATGAAAATTCATGGAACTGGAATTCCGATGAGATATGAATCAGGACTGCACGCCCAGAGGTTTCTGAGGTGAAATCATTTGTCTTCTCAGTTGGAATACATGAGCAGTGTGACTAACGTCACAGGACCTACGAAGTAGGGTAAGCATTAGGACTCCGACGCGAACTGAACTCTTGGAAATCCCCACCTCCATTTGAAATCCTGCCTATATTAAGGTGGGCACTGCCCAAGTCAGAATCACCAGTGATTTTCATCAAAAATCACCAGAAATTTTCATCAAAAGTAGGTCAGCTCAGAACTTGTTGGTAACAGCCTCCTAATGCGCCTTCATTCCAAAAATAAATAGCGATCGCCGATTTAATTTTACAATTTTTTAACTAAGGGAAACAGATTGAATAATAAAAAGTTCAGTAGGTTTCAGGCTTTACGTGTGAAAATACATTTACATATCTTTAATGGTTTTCAGTGCCCTTGTCCAGGACCAAAACAACTTTTTGATTCGCATTATTTTCCCAACAATACAACAAATTCTTATATATAGTCCTATACTAGAAAGGTAGCATTTATGTAGTTTACGGTAATTCAACTCCAGACCAACACCTTCTCGGCACAAGATAATAATGATTCTATGTCATTCTCCTGAGCATGACCGGTACAAAGACGAATAAATAGCATCTATACATCACATTGTTATCTAGATATATGAGACAACACATTTTGGGTACCGGCAATCTGATGAATGTAGAATTTGAGGATGGTACTTAGCATCTTAAATACAGCCTTTCAATACTGTAAAACATATATCTGTTTAATTTTGTTTCCCATAATGTAGCACTTACTAGTAATCTGAACATGTGTGTAAACTCCCAGACAGATCTGTTTATTTCGTCTCCCCTGCTCTGACCTCTAAGAACAATTTAATTATTACTCCATGGCACTATTAACTGCATTCTCGAAATTCCAAGCCTTTCAGACTGTTAGTTCTGATCTGTTTATAGTCATATTGGGGGTGACCCAGCTACACTGCTGTGACCTCTAGCTGTCAAAATAATTACGGATGGTATATCTCACAAGGTTTTGTGCTGTGTTATATATACAGTGAAACATACAGCCAAGGGTTCCCAATGGGCATGACAGTGCACTCGCTGAGCCATCAATAAATAATAAAAAAAATAATTATAAATCAAATTTTCATCAGAATTCGATCAGCTCAGAACTTGCTCGTAACAATGCCCTAATGCACGTTCATGCCAAAAATCAAGGTTCTAATGTCAACGGTTCTCCTTATTTTGCCGACGAAAGGATTCGGATGGACTCACTCATTACCGGACAATTTGCGATCTGTAGCCTACTTCGTAGGAAAATCATTGTTCAAACCCAGGGCCATGCGATGACATTATTATCATATAATAAAAAAACATACACGCTTGGCATATATATAAGAAGGATGGATATACACTGTAGATACTGACAATAATTAGGTAGTTTAAGGTATCACATCCTACAAATTCACTTTAGTATTTTACAGTAATCCACACCTAGGCCAACCAATGTTGACATATAAGATTCACTGACCAATGATTTGGACATCTTATATTATTACCTTGGTACTGTTTTTTTTTACCCGCAATAATTTCCCAACAATGCAACACATGGTAGTGTGACTAACGTCACAGGACCTACGAAGTAGGGTTTGATATGATTTAAGTGTGTACTCGAGAGATGACTTGGGGGCCCTATGTGCTACCGGGGCAGAATTTATATAACAGTCTCTAATTGACAGTGGGTACTATTAACTTTCCCAGATGTCACCGCTGGGGAGTCATCAGCGTAGAAACTATTATCGCCCTCAGTTCCTATTACCCTGGACGCTTATCAGCCCAGCAGTACAGCCCATCCAAGCCTTGACCGGGCTCAAAGTCGCTTAACTTCGGTGATTTTACGAGAAGCGGTGTGTCCAACGTGATATGCAGTATAAGGGAACCTTCAAAAGTCACAGTGAAACATACAGCCAAGGGTTCCCGATGGGCATGAGCCATCAATAAATAATAAAAAAATAATTATAAATCATATTTTCATCAGAATTTGGTCAGCTCAGAACTTGCTCGTAACAATGCCCCAATGCACGTTCATGCCAAAAATCAAGGTTCTAATGTCAACGGTTCTCCTTATTTTGCCGACGAAAGGATTCGGATGGACTCATTACCGGACAATTTGCAAATGGTAGCCTACTTCGTAGGAATATTCTTATTTAGTATACGTTACTTATCGGAGTCTCAAATATTAGCCCATAGTAGATAGATTCGATTGAAGGCCTACCACGTATTGAAGAACACAATGTGGAGGATGGCTATCCACTGAGTACAAGATCTGAAGCTCATATTCACACATACACCCTCAGCATACCCTCAGTGCCCCACTCCAGTTTGGACACATGTTTCATAAGTATATACATGTATGATGGACGATATAAAAATAAATTTGGGTGTGATCCGCCCCACCCTCTGTGACCCCATCCAAAATAGTTTTATGTCACTCTCCTATCTTTAAAATGCCGTATAAATTGTATCTCTACATCGAGAGGTTATTGAGTTATGGGACAACACAATTAAGACGATGGCTATCTGCTGAATGTAGAATTTGATGCTTGTATCTGGCATAATGAAAGCAGCCTCTGAATACATGTATACCACCAGGTTCTACACTGATTTAATGGGGTGTATCATGCATGTCGATTATACACTTATAACATATGGGAACACAATATGAGTGTTGCCTTATCAATTACAATAATAGCATGATCATAAACATGTTATATGTCCAGTCAGAGAAACACTATCTCTAGTCAATTCAGTCTGATTTGTTTATTTTTGCTGTCACCTATCTGTCTAAATTAATAATGGATGACTTATACCACCAAGTTCTTCACTGCCTTTAAAATGTGTTATATCGCGCATACCGACTATATACTTTATAACGTATGGAAGCACAATATGGGCGTGGCCATTTCCCCATACCCGGGTTCCGGTCCAAACTAGGCATATGTCACTCTCCTGATCAATACCTTCCGAACTGCGTAAAGATTGCATCTCTACATCGTGTGGTTATCGAGTTATGAAAACACAGACAGACGGCTTTAAATGATAAGATGAATTATGTATGAAAGGGTATGTTAATATATATATTATCTCGAAATTCCAAAAAATCAGTTGATCAATAAAATATGTATTCGGTGCTATTACTCAGTTCAATGATCTGGATTGTGATCAGGCTTCAGAAATACCTTACGAATATGGCACACAATAAACCTATTGAGGTCCAAAGGTCATACTTCAAGGTCACAGGGTCCAAAAACAGGGAAATCAGTGAAATATCACATTTGAATGGGTTAATAGAAAGCGATGTTTGGGTATACCGATTAACGTCACTAATCACTAGCATCTAAATGAAACATAAAAAAACGTTGAATGACTCTTGGATTTATTTTTGATGTTTAGTATATTTCGTATCATACTAGTACACTATCATAGATTTGCTATCAATTTTCCTATTTTCATACCATTACGGGCCAGGGTGTTGAAAGGAACAGGACCCTAACCGTGGGGTCACCGGGTGTTTGGGAGCTTCTTGAAATTAGGAACTGAGTTCCCTGGTAGTGATGGCATATGCCGGTTATTCAAATGGGATACACCATGCCCAGTTTGGTGTTCTGATCTGGATGGATTAGAGTTCCAGTTAGGCCAATCTGCTGCTGCATGTTATGGCATAAGCCATCCTTTGTCTGCCGAGTTCCAAACTTTATGGCATGGAGTTCCTAGGCGCACCATGCTACTCTGTTTGGAATGCCTTATGCCAGTTCCTAGTATGCCTCAATTTCAAGAAGCTCCCTTAAAAGGAATAGGTCCCTGTCCGTGGGGTTCTCGGGTATGAAAAGAAATAAGAGCCATACGTCGTGATATGACTGAAATATATAGTTGAAAACGACGTTAAACCATATTCACTCACTCATCCTAAACTCTAGCAAACGTTTCGATATTGGACATAAACGTTTGTCTACTCCCAGAAGATTCTATAGTCAAGCCAGTGGTCAACAGCGATCACGTGCCGTTGGGATAAAAATACATATCAAACTGCACTGACTGTAAACAAACATGGCTGCTCAGTGCTCGAGTGTTCTGTCAGCGACAGAACTGGAAGTAAAGAATATACCGGTTATCAACTTCGATAATAAGTCCGACTGTTCCTGGAATATCTGGAAAAGATACCGTAGTGTACCCTGACTGTGAGTAGAGACTGATTTTGAACAGTTACGAAAGCTGCCTTGCCTCAGCTTCGACTATATCGCGCCTCGGTACAAATACAATGTGGATGACGCGGGAGTTCATCCATGATATTCGCGCTTATTCTTATTTGGCATGTACAATTCTATGTTACATGAATCAAAATACTGTTAGATAGTAAACATTCTTAAACGTTGCTTAAATTCAAGATTGACCATAATATTCAGATGTTTTCGGTTCGAAAACTGTCCAGTCTTTTTCGCCGAAGAGGCGTCGATCAAACTCTAGCGCTGATTTAGATATCATTTCGAGCAAAAGTCAAGATTTCCTGTCATATTTCTATTTCTATGAAATATGACCAAATCTACAATGCTGATTCCGCATATTTCAAAATATTTGACGTGTTTCCTGCCGTTTTCATTATCACTTTTCCCGTATTTGGTTAGCAAGTTTTAGACCAACTTTATCTCATCTCGTTCCAGAGTTTAAAATGCTGCTCGTAGAAATAAATTCGTTATCCTGTCTCTGCTCGTTACATACTGAATTTTATCCTGTTTCCTGGCGAATTCAGTATCAAACTCGCAGGGACAGGATAACTTATAGTATTTCCTTTGATGACGTTACCCTGGCGCTATAGGTGTACCTAATTGTCTTTGTCTCAAGACTGGATTTATAGGATGGATGATACATTGTATTGATAAGTGTAGATATGTTATAGCGATCGGAAAGTAATGACTACGAGAAGTACTTCTCTCTGGAAGCTAAACTATCACCCGATCAAACATGCTCTTATGGCGCATAAGAATAGATCTCCGATCCTGGCACCGAATCCTGATGTTGACGTGGGCATATGTTTCGACATGAAGCGATTGTGCTACAATATCACCCTATCCTCACTTTGGATAAGGTGCTGGAAGAAATGAAGACAACGACAGTATTTTCCCAGCTCGACTCGAAATGGGATATCACCAGATTGACTTGCATGAAGAGTTGCGTACTATTACAACTCTTGTGACCCACAAAGAATTATATCGCTGCGCAACAAAAGGCTAATGTTTTGGCTCTCGGCGGCGTCAGAAGTGTAAAAACATATCATTAGGCAGGTGTTGGATGATTGTGAGGAAACAAAGTACATTGTAATGTTTGAGAACACAAGAAAACAGCATGATGAGCGCCAGGAAAAGTTCTCTAACGTCCGAAAGAGAGGAAAATCAATCTCAATCCAGAGAAATGCGACACTATGTTGCCAAAGATTGGCATATCTCCCGACCCGAATCTCTCAAAGTAGAGGCGATTGAGGACACCGTTGAACAACAGAATCTGACGGAGGTGCACAGTTTCTTTGGCTTCGTGAATTTGTTGTGCCAAGTTTATCCCCGTTAATTCGACGTTCACAGAATCACCACGAAAAATAAATCGGTCCACAGAAGAGTGAAACCGGGGATCAGAAACTAGTTACACTGTCCGAGCATATTTCAAGTCAGTGACAGAAACGCGATTTATCGTGGATAGAAGTTCGATGAAAAAGTAGACAAAGAATATCGACCACTGCTGTACGTCGTTCGGGCGTTGACTGGCGTCAAAACTGGTGTCATTCCAAAAACCAGAACATTTGAAGAAATTGAAGTGTGAATAAGTGATGCTGAATTATGTGCACTGTGGGAAGGAGTGCGAAATGAGCGAAAGTAACATTGTCAGAAACGAATCGAAATTATATTCGAGGAACTGACCCGACTCGGTGGTACTTTGCAGAACGAGACTCGCAATTCTCCTTTTGTCGGACTAGCGCACCAATGCCATCAATGCATAGTAAAGATCAAGGCTAGGCTTCGCGAATGAATGAATCAATCGGACATTGTTCAAAACGATATGAGCCATTAACAGAGAAAGTAAGGACTGGCGGAAGGAAAATCACACATTTATTCTAGCGTACCGAAACACCTCCCATGCTTTCACAGGAAAGAAACTTAGCGAGTTCGTTTATGGTCGTTAAATCCGGACGAAACTTCGTTTTTGTCGACGTGCGCAGTCGTGACGCGACGCAAATTACAATCGCCTGGTCCGTCATTCATTATTCAGCCGTCGTCCATTTAAGAATATCCGCGTCCATAATCCAAAGGCCTATTCCGTATTCCATATAACAGCATATATACTATATGCCGGCATCATTGAAATATGCCGGCATCATTGAAAACTGTTGACCGCTTCTCTCTTGCAGGAAACAAGCCTATGTTTATGTATACTATGATTGTCTTTTGAATTTGGTGCTAATTCTGTTATATGGAATATGGAATAGGTCTTTGGATTATGGACGCGGATATTCTCTAATGGACGACGACTGAATTATGAATGACGGACCAGACGCTTGTAATTAGCAACAAATACAACGAGAGATCCTGAAGGATCTTGGCGCCCACCATTGTCCGATAATTGTAAGCTAATAACAAGAGGATCTTTTTGTCCATTGTTGCTAAGAACAAACCATTGATTTGTACATGTAAGTCATTTTTGTTCTTGACATGGTACATGCCGAAATAAGGTCATCGTGGAGTTCGAAATGGTATTGTGCACAATGTGGCTGATTTTACGTACATGACGGGGTCATCAAATAAGGAATTAAAAGACTCTGGGACAATTTTGATGTAGGATTTATATATGTGCAAGCAGTTTTTCTGTTTATATTTTATGTCAGTTGAAAGTCAAACCAGTCGGTAGGGCTTACTTCCTTAACATAGTGAAGTGAATGTTTTGTGAAACAATGTTCTTTGCGAATGAAACATTTAAAGTTAATGAAAGTTCATAGACAATGTCTTTGAAATAACTGTTTTAGTGGGGGAGACCGGGGTAATAGTTGAACGTATAACACATGTGACATCAGGGCTTCGTGTTTAGCGCGAGTGATAGCTCACCTGCACGCAAACACTCGCGTAAATTCATGTCACGAGAGTGATTTTAGCTCACGTAAACTGTCACATTTTATATTGTATTATATTGCAATCACTCGCCTGACTTTTAAATACCCTTTCCTAAATATTTTGACATAGCTATTTTTAGCTCGCACACTAATTCTAAACACGAAGCCCTGTGTGACATCGAAACTTCTTCGCTGCAGTGCAATTTACTTTTGCAGTGGCAAAGACACAAAGTAGGTCTGATGTTAGCCAAGATATAAATATGAAGAAGTTGTTGTTCAATATGGATTTATTAAGAAATCATAAAGTCGGGGTCAAATGCAACGAGATGAAATGTCCGGTAACAAGGTTTGACTGTGAAATTAAAGACGGCAAGTAGGTGACCATAGTTCCTAGTCCATAGATTCATCCTGTACATAGGAGCACCTCCAATGCTAGGAGTGTTACACATGCATATATATATAGAAGCGAAAGTCCATTAAGGCATATAAAAAATAAAGTACAATATGCTGGAAGGTGTTGAACATCATTTGCAGTACTGCACGTGAAAGGTTACAGATGACATTACCGAGCGTTCAACAGTTCAGTTTGATGATGATGAAGAGTGTACAGGTATCGCCAGAGAACACTCATCACATTTGCGACACACCCAGGGTCGCTCAGACGAGATGAAGGGTCTATGATAAAGACAGATATATCATCTGGAGCCCTTGCATTGTGTGGAAGGTCTTCGAGGCACTCGGCACACACAGATTTTTAAATCAGGGCAAGAAATTTGTCTCTGGTGTCTTGAAGGGTGTCGCACGTGACAAGGAAATGTATGCTAGACTCAGGAGCCTCAGCTGAATGGGGAGGGCTTGGACATCTGTTACACCCGTAGAGACGGAGGATATCGCAGGATGAGGTTTTCCAGTTGGAAAGCAGCCGAGGGTCATACAATGTATATCTGAAAGAAGGATACATATTAAATTTTTGAATGTGAATAAAAACACTTGTTGCATAATAGACCGTAATGGCGACCTGTGTACCAAATTTGAAGAAAAAAAATCTGTTAATTCTGGGGAATTTGTGAAAACTCTCCTCAAGAAATAGATGCTGTTATGTATTGGTTGAGACTATGGAACTTCTCACTTTTCGCAACCGATCCATGTATGACATGTCAGTGATTGAGAAGGGAATAATTATTTTTTAATTTGTTTTTTCTGGCTATAACTTACCATTACTGAAGACGAAATTTTTTTTTGCAATGAAATATATGGGAATTACCTGATGATGGTCATGTAATAGAATAAAGAAAGGTTTGTACTCACTTGTCAGAAGATCCTCCAACGATTAAGTACAGGAATCGACTTCTTGTCACAGAATGGCGATCTCATCTTCTTAATCGACACCCACTGCGGCGCATCTTTGGCGACGCAAAAGTCGCATCTATGGAGGATGCCCATGTGTCACCCATGCATTGGCCAGAACGCACTGCCATCCTGGTCAGCTAAGTCATAGAGCTCTGAGTCAATTTTTCCAAAACATTTTTTCTTATAGTTATGGTAATAGAGGAAAGTCAAAAGTGACAAAATCACACTAATTTGGTCATTGGGTATGAACGGGGATCCTTTAATGGACGTCTGATTATAGATTCAGGGAGTAGATGCTTAGAATTATCGATGTAATAGAATTCATATAGTAAATTTCTTGTATCCTCTAATTCGTTCTTGCTTTCGTGTAGAAATTCGTTCTTTTTTCATGTGATTGTTGTCATATTTGCTGAGATATATGTTGGCTGATAAAGAGACGACTTTCAATGAACAGATGTAAATGTACAGAATACAAGTCCATGGTTAGACCAGTAAGTTGGTATTACGCCAGCCTGCACACTCTTTTCATTGGTGTAGACGTGGTCGAGTAATGTCCCATTTACAGTTGTGGGTTCAGTGATTAACTGGTTAAGTCCTAATTCCTGTTCCATGAATTGTACAAATGTAGTATCTTTCTCCAGCAAGTTCATATTGAAATCTCCAAGAAAGAAAGTCGGTTTATGTGTATTTATCAATGGCTGGATATTGTTGCGTACAACGTGTTCTAGTTGTATATCTGACAGTTTTGGTGTTTTGTAGATGAATATCACTTGAACATCATTTCTTTTGATTCGTGCATTTATGAAGATAAATTCAACGTTATCATAGATGTGAGAATTGATCTTCTTCACAGTTATGTCATCCTTTATGTATGCGACTAGTCCATGAAATGGTCTGGTCATGTTGGATGACCGAGCTTCATCTAATCTATACGTTTGAAACCCTGGCAGCTCATACTGATCAGCTTTGTCTGTATTTACAAGACGTGTCTCACAAATTCCAATTAAGTCTGCATTGTGTACATTTGGATCACTCTTGATATCGGCTATATGTAAATGCAGGGATCTAGCATTGTTAAACAGTAGTTTTACCTGGGAGTTGTCAATACTGTACAGAGGTGTATAACACAACTGAAGTGGATTCTTGTAAAGCCTTTCCATTTCTTGATGTACCTTTTCATCCACTTTCAATGCTTTCTCATTGAAGTCAAGAATGTGCAAGTTTGCTAATTTGCGAACTCGAGACAGTGCAACATAATGAACATGTGGTGGTTTATAACTGGAGCTTAGATCTACAACAACTTCATCAACTGTGGCACCTTGTGCTTTGTGAACAGTCTTAGCTGCGGCTGGGGCAAGTGGAAATTGGATTCTTTGATAAGTTTTTTTGTTATGAAGAAATGTCCGTTTTGTTTCAAATACTGGTGTCCATTGCTGATCAATATCTGTATGATAGAGATGTTTGTATTGTTTTCTTCTTTTGCTACCAATGTTTGTATCGGTAAATAGAACCCATACAATGGCTGGTCTCTTAGATGTTCCTTTGTACTCGATGAGTTTCAGAATTGCTGATGCACCATTTGTCAACCCATCATCGACCTCAACATTGACTGTTACATCATATGTCATGTCAACCGCAAGTTTCAGCACACTAGGGAGGTTTCCAGTTTGGCTGAGTTTGTCTTTCTTATTAATTTCTTCTACCAAGTGAATCTTAATCTCTTTGTTCATGTTCACGGGGGAAATAATATCCGTATCTGCGAAGACGTCTACTTTTATAGTTTTCAGATCTTGAATCAATGTGCCGTTGAAGTTATCAACTTTCTTGTTCTCTGTGAATAAATGCAGAGCTTTCCTTGGATAGTCTGCAGACGTTGTAGAAATCATGTGAGATGTGATAATTTCTTTATCCGTTGGTAGGAGTTGATTGAATCTTAACCTGTTTAACATCTCGGCAAATGGCAAGTCATCTTTTTGTCTCATGATTTCGGTGAGTTCAAATATTTGGAAATGATTTTTCCATAAATTGCTTGCTAGGCCGACGGACAAATCAGAGAAGATCCATGAATCTGCTACAGGACATAATTGATAGAAGTCTCCAACAGCTATTATACTTATCCCTCCGAAATCTCGTTTTGTACCAGTTAGTTCTTGCAGTCGGTCATGCATGAAAGCGAAAAGCTTGTTACCAACCATGGAGATTTCATCGATAATGATAACAGCAAGGTCTTTGTAAGTTGTTCGAAATGTATTTAGCTCATCACTGTACATATGCTGCTGTGTTTGGAACATTTTTCTTGTGGAAAGCAGAGGCTATTGTTACCCCATTGATGTTGTAAGCTGCCTTTCCTGTGAATGCTGTTCGTAAGATCTTTATAGTATCCGGGTCATCTCCATCTTTGGAATTTAGAAGTCTATGTAGTGTTTGGTACAGAGCTTGTATTACTACTGATTTTCCAACACCCGCTCCTCCCGAGAGGAATGCGTAAAGTGGGTCAGTCCTTGTAGAAATCCATTGTATAACGTGATTGAAAAATTCTCGTTGTTTAATGTTAAGAGATCGGAGCAAAGCCCGGTATTCATCATCTGGAAGCAGTACTGAATTTGTTTCAACGGATACAGAGGCAGCAGGTAAATCAAGATCTTGACCAATATCTGCTGTGCTCTGGGATTGTGTCGGGGGAATAAAGTGGATAAAGTCCTCTGACTGACTGGTAGATTGCTCAGCATCTTCTGCTTGCACTTGTTCAGTGTTAGGTGCTAAAGTGTCAAACTCTGTGGAAAGGTCTTGTTCAGCTTGTTGCCTAGCTAGATCTAATTCTTCAACATGGTGTTCGTATTTCTGCAGCAATGGTAAAATGTCTGCACTTCTATTTTGGTAATGACCTTCATATGTGTCATATGTGTCATATCCACCTTTAAGATCTTTGTTTTCGTCTCTCCATGGCATGAACAGAAGAAGTTTTTCTCTGTAGAAGTTCTCAGAATTTGTACTCTTGCTGTATCTTACATATCGTATTACCTTTGGGTTCCTCCTTTTTCTGATTGTTATGCCACCTCGCAATTTCATCACAATATTTGTATCACCGAACTCTGTATCACTGTCGGTCTCAACGTTATTGTCAGATGAGGGTAAATGACCTTTATCATCATCATTGCATTCAACTTCAAAAGTAGGTTCCTTTTGTCTATACTTCACTTCTAACTCGGAAACATAATCAGCGAGGCAGTATTTTTCGATTTTTTTGGGTCTTTTTGCATACCTCTTGATGATGTTGTCAGATGCAATGTCTGTGGAGTCATCTGGGAGCTGTTCCAACTGTTCTTCATTTTTTAAGAGAAAAACTCGCTGGTCTGGAGGAGATGTATTGATGAATACTACTTCACGAGATGCTCGTGTCAGTGGCATCTGTAACACCAGATATGATGCTTCTTGGGCACTTATTTCAACAAAATTAAGGAACTGGTTTCCAATATGTCGAACCTGCCTCTTGAGATCCATATTTCCCTCTGTTGCTTCTTTAGACGCCTGCTCTAGCATAGTGCTCATACCTCGCTGCAATTTGCTGATATAGGAAACAATGTACATTGCACAGGCATAGGGGTCAAGTACAAATTGTATGTCCAGGTTTGCTCTCCATGCGCTAAGCACAACTTTATTGTAATAATTCACACGCATCTCTGATGGTTTTCTTTTCAAAAACACCTTGGGTCCTTTGAGAGAGCTTCGTATGCATTTAATATATTCTGATTCTTCCATTCGCACCACATCTTTCAGAAATTGTTCGTATGACATATCACATCCGTCCTTGAACTCGTTCATTCTAGCATGTATTTCTGAGTATTTTTTCCTGTACTCCTCAACATCATTTTCTAGTGGTTCTAAGACCATTGTTTTTTGAAGTGGTGGAAGGGGAAAGCCAAATCGACAGACAGATCTACCACCTTTCTTGCATGTTTTCGAATGCTTATGAATTTGCAGTTGAACCAAGTCTCGTAGGTCTTCCTCGACATCCAGGGAACAAGTAACATATTTGTCAACATACTGAACAATGTCGTCTTCAGAATCTACATTATATTTTGGTGCATTCTCTGTCCATACTATCATGTGAGTGTGTGGCGAGCCTCGATTTTGAAATTCAATGCGTTGGAATGTATCTGTAACCGTTCCAATTGGAGAGTGTTCACTCTTAAGTACAGTGTTTACAAATACTTGCACTCTGTGGTCAAAGTACCTGAACGTTGTTACAGGGTCTTTTTGAACAAGTTTGACTTTGTCAGACCATGTCATATTTCCTATGTCTTCATCGGAACACGGCATACCAGCTAAGACAGCTAAAGTTTTAAGTAACTCTGTCCAACGAGTATCAGCCGAAGATAATGACATAAACCATGTTGGGAGTCCTAATTGTCTAATCATAGCAAATACATCCTTTTTTCTTGAAGAAAGGTATGCTGGAGAATTACGAAGTGTTCTAAAAATGTAGTAACCTTCATTCAAGTTAACTATCTTGTCAACAATTTCAGGGTTTCGTGCTTCTTTTGCTGTAATTTTCTTTCCTTCACTTTTCTTCCTTCGAACAGCTAAGTTGACTTTATCAACCACTTGTTTCCTTTGTATTTTGTTCAGTTTGAAAAAGAGATTTGGAACACATGTTGCGGCTCTTCGATCAACACTTCGCAGTTCCCATTTTGAAACGTCACTGTAAGATACAGGTATCTGCCGGTCATTGTTTTCTAATCTTTTCTGTCCACAATATATTGTTGGAAAAGAGAGTACTTCGGCATCTTTATCATGATAAATGCTAAGTGGTTGTTGTCCTTCGCCAGGTGCTAAAACTAGGCCTTTGTTGGTATCAAGATTTGTTTGGTCGATGAGTGTGTCGGAATTGCCTTGAATGCGACCATCTTCATGGATTTCGATGAATGTATCTTGATCTTCTAACTCGTTTTCAGGATCAGTAAATGCTTCTGAATAAACAATTTCAGATTGTTTACCATTTGCAGTGTCTGAACAACTATGTGCAAGTCCGCCGTTTAAGTTTTGTGATCTGGTGAATTCTTGAACAATTTCTTGAGCACTATTGGTAGTCTCGTTAACCCAATTCTCATCAATTGGCAGACCAGAATTCTTATACAGCTCACTATTATTCATAAGCCAGTGTAAAGCTGTGAGTACAACAGTTGGTCGCACATTTTCAGAAAACACACACGATTTGTACTGGAGTCTTTTCTTGAGTTTTACAGAAACTGTGAAATGTTCATCCATTTGTCTTGGTAATGCATTCAGTGTCGGCTGAATGTCAATCGGGACGTTGACTACATTGCCTTTTGTTGAATACTGTCCACCTCGTGGTAATTCTCTTATCTGCATAAATGGTATTCTAAGTGCTACAAGCCGTTCTTCGAGAGGGTGCAAGTTCAACTCGTGGGGTTTATCAGGCCAGGTCATCCCATTGGCAACAGAGAGTTTTGGAACTTTACATTTCTTTAATGTGGATAAGCATGTGTGACAAAGCCATTCCTTTCCATCTACAGATTTGTATCCTGTATAGAAATCTTTATATGTTTGAAATATAGGAACAGGACAACTCTCTGTTACGCTTTCTCTAAACCATGTTTGATGACAACAGGTACACACATATTCTGGTCCTTTTTCTGTCTTTTTATAGAAAACATTGATACATCCGTCTATATCATGTCCGAAACGTCTTTTTTTACATTGTTCTTTTTCATGCTGAAAATACTGTTGGCTCTTTCGATCTGCTGATTTTCGTTTTCTGTCCGAGGCTTTTTCTTCTTGTGTAACATGCCTTCTTCTTTCATATTGTTTCATTCTTTCAATCGTGAGGAAAGTTCTATCCTGTCGCAGTTGTCTCTTTCTGGTCAAATCAGCCTTTGACTCCGCTTGTAAAAACAATGGATCAAGTCTAACTGTTTTCTTCAACAATCTTTCTTGTTCTAAAAACTGTGAATCCTGTCTACATTTCCGCTTACGTTTCAGATCTATGACC